>WBNH01004299.1:201430-264505 GCA_013401255.1 Urocolius indicus
GGGGAGGGGAGGGGAGGGGAGCAGCGTCGTCGGGCCGGGCGGAAGCGGCAGCGCCGCCATGTTGCGGGAGGGCGCGGAAGGAAGGGAGCGTGAGCCCAGGTGGCCCTGAAGGACGGCGGCACCCTGGCTCTAATCACAGCTAGTGTGGCCGGCAAGGGCAGGGAAGCGGTTGTCCCTCTGTACTCGGTGCTGCTGAGGCCGCACCTCGAATACCGTCTCCAGATGTGGGCCCCCTAACTGCAAGAACGACATGAAGGAGCTGGAGCGTGTCCAGAGACGGGCAGCAAAGCTGGGGAAGGGTCTGGAGAACAAGTGAGATGAGGGGAGCTGGCGATGTTTAGCCTGGAGAATAGGAGGCTGAGAGGAGACACGATCCCTCTCTACAACTGTAGGAAACAAAACAAGTTCTCCCGCGAAAGACTCAGGCCAGACTCTGCAGTGAAGCACTTTTATTAAGCGTTCTTGCAAGAGCGGGTGTCCTAGCTAGTAGGCACACCTGATAGATACAACATTGGGCTTTTTATTCCCTATCCCGGCCGCAAGGTCCCTCCGTTGTTTCCCCATTGATTAGGTACTCCAAGATTTACATCTTCCCAAGGCACCTACAAAATCCCCTCATGTTCTTCTGAATTGTCACCCATTCCCCCACAATCCCAAGATTTAGGACCCATCAGTCATCTAGTTCACATTACAAAGAAACAGACAACAATCTTGAGATACAGATAACAGTCTTGAGGTCAGCCAGCTGGTTAACACTACAAGGACACAGATAACGTCAAAAGTTCTTTGTCTTAATTGCTTGGACTCTGTTCCTGCAAAAACAGCATCACTATTTCTTACAGAACTGCCTGCAAGGAGGTTGTGGTAGGATAGGAGTCAGTCTCTTCGCCCAAGTAATAAATGATATGACACATGGGCTCAAGTCACATCAAGGGAGGTTTGGATTGGACGTTTGGAGGAACTTTTTCACTAAGAGGATTGTTAAACGCTGGCGCGGGCTGCCCAGGGAGATGGTGGTGTCATCATCCCTGGAGATACTTGAAAGACGTGTGGATTTGCTGCCGAGGGACATGGCTTAGCTGTGAGCTTGGCAGTGTGTGGTTAGTGGTTGGATTCCATGATCTTAAAGGTCTTTTCCCTCCAAAATGATTCTATGAAGCTGCTGATTTGCCTGCACAGTGGTCCCACATGGGGCTGCAGCCAGAGAGTTGCTGTGTGGATTTGCCAAGTCCAGTTGCTCAGGTGTAGCCTGTCAGGGCTGTGGGGGTGGTGAACGGTACAACTGAGGTGCAAATAAGAGTCACAGAGTGGTTTGGGTTGGAAGACAAGAGCCCTCACTGCAAATAAAATAATTTGTTGTCTCAGCACTTGGAGTTTAGGAAACACGAAAAGTGGGCCAGGAAGTGCTGGAAAGGGAATTCCTTGTTCTGGTGAATTTGATCTCTTTATATAAGAAGAAGATGACTAAGCTGTCCACCTGTTTTGTGGCTCGATTACTCTGCTAGCAAAGCCCATTTTAGCCTGGATATCCTATCCAGATCCAGACAAACCCAGAGTGTCATGGTCTTTTTCATGGAAAAAGCAGCAGCTACTTTTTCTGTTTTGGACTTTTTACTCTGTGATTTAGTGACAGAAGAATGTGAAATTCTAACTTAAACAGTATATAGCTACCATTAAGACCATATTGCAACAATAAGCAGCTGATAATTACGTTTAAAATAATAAAAATTCAAATAAAAATTCAAACCCCTGGTATTCCAAATCTTGTGTAATAAAGTCCTCACACTCAAAGATGATGACACTAGACTAAGGGACAGTCTATGGAGGCTGATGAGGACAGATCCAAACAAAAAACGTTTCCAGGAATGAGGCATCCACTATCTCTACAGGCAACCTGTGCCAGTGTACCACCACCCTCATCAGTAAAAATTCCTTCCTTGCATCCGATCTAAACTGACCCTCTTTCAGGTTAAAACCATTATCACTACAGGCCATGGGATAAAGTCTTGAGGTTGATCTGATGCTGCGTAAACCCTTGGCTGCAGGGTAAAGCAGATTAGTCAGCTAATTGCAGGAGGAGCCTCTGGGCAGCTCAGCTCCCACTTGTCATCAGTCATTTGGCCACCTGTGTGTCCTTGCCATTATCTAAACGTGCAGCAAGAAGCCCTCATGCGAGCATCTTTTCTGTTTGACAGTGAAACAATGAATAGGATTGTTTTTATGTAAGGAAATCCCACAGTAGTGTGAATGACTGAAATGGGAGAATTCTTGCTACTGATGGGATCTGCCCAGCATATGCTGCATGGTGGTCAGAGGCCTGTTTGATGCGATGTCACCTGGAACTCACACTATCTAAAGGGATGTAAGATTATCCGTGCGGATTTCCCCTTATAGGATGCACTCTCTGTGTAGTGCACTGAGCTATTGTTGTATGTAAAGGTACATAAATATGGTTAAAAAAAGCTGATGAGTTCTAAAATGAAGTGTAGGGAGTACGGTCTGGTTTTTTTTTGTTTGTTTTTTTCCTATGTACAAGTAATTTTAATGAAACAGCAAACTTTTATTTTTTGAGATGACTAAGTTTAGTCATGCTGGAATAAATGATCTTCAGTGTCACAAATTTTGAAGAACATGTTGAGCTATCTCTTTAACAGCTGAAAGCGCTTCTAAGCAAGTTGGTTTAATTTCTTGAGGAGGGAGCAAAAATCCGTAAGTTCCTGTGTCCCGAAGCTCAATGGTAAAAGAATATTTAATGCCAAGATCGTAAGCCCAGTCATCTGAACCTCCAGGAGCTAAATCTACGTGAAAAAAAGAAAAGAAATATGTTATCTAAACCCAGAATTCAGTTCACTGATGACACCAGACTGGGAGGACTGGCTGATTCCCCAGAAGGCTGTGCTGCCTTTTAGCGGGATCTCGAGTGGCTGAAGAGTTGGGCAGAGAGGAACCTCATGAGGTTCAACAAGGACAAGTGCAGAGTCCTGACTCTAGGGAGGAACAACCCCATGCACCAGTACAGGCTGGGGATNTGTCTAAATGGTGAGTGTCAGGAGGTTGGGGCATCCTTTTTTTCTATGGTAGCTAGCAACAGGACAAGGGGTAATGGAATGAAGCTGGAACATGAAAAGTTCCATTTCAACATAAGGAAAAACTATTTTCCTGTGAGGTTGAGGGAGGTCATGGAATCACCTTCCTTAGAAGTATATAAAACGCTCCTGGACATGTTCCTGTATGACCTGGTCTAGGTTGACCTGCTTCTGCAGGGCAGTTGGACTAGATGATCTCTAAAGGTCCCTTCTAAGGATCCCCCCCATTACGTGATTCAAGGATTCTGATACTAGGAAGGGCATGCTGTCATGCTTATTGGTGAAGTCATACTTACAAATTGTTTGTGCACCATGACCAGGTTTATATGTTTTCTTTGTTGTCCTCTTTATGGCTTTAGCTGCTTTCTTTGCCAGACTTTCCTGATGTTAAACAAAACATTATTAGCTTTATAGCCTTGTGATAACAGTTGTATGTAGTTAGGATTTTCTCATGCTAGGCTCTGGATCTTGCCTTAGCTAAAATACTCCAATAAGAGGCTCTAGAGAACCCACAGAATGTGGTTAAAATTTTCAGCATATGCCAATGCTACATATTGCATTTCTATTATGTTTCTATTGCATTTCAGGCAGCACGTTGTTGTCAAACAGTCTGTACCCGTTTGTCTCATATTTTTCCTTTTCTGACACAATTTTTAAGTCACTGTTTATGTAGTATTGACAAAAATAGCAGGTAAAAAATTTAATTGAGGGAATTCTACTCTTAAGCCATAAAGAAGACTTAATTTCCCCAAGTTAGTCCATCTCTTTCCGTTTTACAGGAGTCGCAAATGTTCACTCGCAACTGAAGAGTTTTTATTGCAATGTATGAAAGAGGGTTTTTTTTTTTAGGAAATTAAACAGTAGCCAAGGCATAAGAATATTTGTTGTTTGAAGTTAGTTTGTTCTGTATTTACGTTATTGGGGTTTTTTGATAATTTCTTCTTCTGAGTACGCTGGCAGAGTTACCAATGGAAATGCTGTGCTGGACTGTCTGGGCTTTTGTCTAATGAAGCAGAATGCTTCCAATGCTTTAGTTGTGTACTTTTTACAGTCCTCTTATCTATACAACGTTTGAAAAAAATATCAGCCTGCAAACCTGCTTTCTGATTGCCTTTATGTGATTTCTGCTCCTTTCTTACTGCTAGACAGAAGCCCTTGCTGCAAATAAAAGGCTTGGTTGCCTGAGCGCTTAGAGTTCAGGAAACCCTAAAAGTGAGTCAGGAAGTGCAGGAAAGGGAATTCCTTGCTCTAGGGAATTTGATCTCTTTACATAAGAAGATGACTAAGCTGTCCACCTGCTCTTGTGGCTCGATTACTGTTAGCCAAGTCCATTTTAGCCTGGATATCCTATCCAGATCCAGATGAAGCCAGAGTTTCATGGTCAGTGGGAAAAAGCAGAAGCTACTTTTTCTGTTTTGAACACTGTCTGTCTTTTTATTGTGCAATTTGGTGGCTGAAGAATGTGTAATTCTACACAAACAGGATACATCTACTATTAGGATCAATTTAAATAAATATTCCTAGCAAAAACCTTAATAAAAGTAGCAGTTGTCCATCAGACTCTCCCATTGCTTAGGTATATGGAGGATATTTTTCAGTTGCATACCAAAGGAGTTTCAGAGTTTGTATAAACCATAGAACATAATCATAAATTTGCACAAATATCTTTTCAAGGTGTCAAAAAACCTGAGACTCTGCTCTTTTAGCAGCAGCTTCAATGTATCAGGGGTTGTTGTTTTGTTATCTGTCTGGAATAAACATTTTCATTTTTCCATAGCCTTCAGAAGAGGCTTACTGGCTTACACCACACTGCTAGACCAGCCTAGGCTTCTTTGATTCTTAAGAACATCAAGAGAAATCTCATGTCCTAATTCTTGATCCTTGGGGCTCTAGGACTTCCTCAGGACAAGCCTAACCAAGCAGGTTAAGGCGTTCTGAAATAAATGTGAAACCTCAGGAGATGGGAAGACTTACCAGCTCATCATGGTCTTTGCTTTTGTCCATAGTGTAAGAATATGGAAACAATACCAGCTGGGAATAAGAGTGCATGGTTATGTAGGCTTTAATGATGTCTTTGTGATGTCTGATGAAGCGAGCCACTGCTTTGACTTCAGGCTCAGACTCTGGGTAGGGTCCACAGTATGTCTCCTGACATTCATAGGGAGATGCTCCTTTCCCTGTAACAGCAAAAAAAAGTGCACAGTGTTGCTCCTTGACTTCTTCCCTTCTGCATTTCTGTTTGTCTAATCAAAGGGGAGATTATGATGTTAATACGCAGGACATTCTGGACTCCACTGTGCTATGGAAAGAACTCTCATTCTTGTAGAAATCAATGTGAGCGTACTAGGATATCTCACCTACTATACTCTTGAAAAAAAAACAGAGAAGGTGAAGAGAAAAAAAAGTGCTTCAATGCTGGATAAAAAGTGTTAGAGGAGAAGATGAATATGCTTCATTTAAATTCACCAAGAATAAGACTGCGAGATCCTTTCTTAAAATCTGGAAGCACTACAGAGAAAAGACAGTTCTGAATGATTATTCAATCTCAGGGCGAAGCAAATTGCCATTTGGAAGCTGAGGAAACACAAATTAAAATGAAGACTTTTAAGAACAAGAAAAACTAGGCCCTGGAAAAAGTTGCCAAGAAAACAACCAGGATTCAACATTTTTGCTCTCTTTAGAACATGACCAAATAATTTCTGGAAGCAGACAGGATCTTAAGTGTTCGATGTTAGCTCTTCGTGTTTTAATAAATGTTGTTCTTTGCTACTATCTGCAGTTTACATTGACATTTTATCCCTAAATCTTTTGCAGGAATAAAACTCACTAAGCACTTTAACACCCACAAGACTTTCTTTATCCCTGGATATTTTGGACACTTTAACAGATGTCCATCTTCCAGAAATCAATAATGCCAGTTACGTTTGCAGAATAGCAGCCCTGTAGAAGCAATGCAAACTATCATGAAATTGTACAGGAGAGAAGGAGACATCTTCTAGTGCCAATGATATCTAGGGAAGATCTATAGCATGCCACGAAGTATTGAGAAATATACATAGACAGCAAAAACAGCTCAAAATTTTTTTCTCTATATATTTTTTAATTTCATTAGAAATCACAAGACTCTGTACAAGTGTATTTGGGTGAAATGTACTTGTGATGGGCAGAAAAACTAGGTGGAATGGTGGTGTCTGGCTGTTGATGTTAGGAATAAACCTGTATTTTCATGCATACAACTGTTCCACAGATACTGCAAGACCCTTTATAATATAAAAGGGTGGAGATAAATCCTCAGATGACCTACACCCTTGTATGACACAGCAGAAGAAGCAGAAATAATGTATTGAAGAGCTAAAGGCTCTTCAATGGGAGAGAAATAGCAACAAAGACACCGAGTCTGGGAGGTCAGAAACAGGGGTACTGATGCAGAGAAAGCTGTAATACATATGTGTTCTGGGATATATATGTGTGAGCTTTAATGTTTATGAATTGAGGGGGATTTCGGAGACAGTCTATGAAAATTCATGCACATGAAAATACAAACAATTCCTGGCATCCATGCAAAATCATGCTAAAGTGTCAAAATGTGAATGTTAAATTTTACACTGTTCTGTTTTGCACTGAACTGAGTACTGTCCAAAGAAAAAGGTAATGAAGAATCTGTTGGCTGGCAATCTTGCATGAATGTTCCATCTGCTTGCCTAAATTCTTGATCATACTGAGAACAGGCAGCTAAGGAAATGACAAAGAAAATGTCAAGAAAAATCTTAAGTTTGGACTCCAGTCAAATTTACTTCAACAGACCAAATTCCAAGTTAGTGCATTTCTTTTCATGAAGTAATTTTGCTTTTTGTTAGTATAAAAGAAAAGCATAAGGTATCAGTGCATTTAATATATTTTGCTCTTCACAAGAACCAGGAGAGCTTTGTTTGTAAAGTGAATGAAGTTGTTATCTGAGCAGCTGAAGAGGAAATCCAGATAATCACAGTGGTACATTTCTAATGAAATGCATTCTAAAACAGGGAGTTTTGCAGTGGCACAAAGCGTATTCACAAGTCAATCTGAAGCCAGAGAAAGTCTGAATATCTGCCTCCCCTGACAAGAACTCTGTTTAAAAGCGTGTGAGTAAAGATTAAATTGCAGATTCCCACGAATTTGTGGTCATTTCCCATGAACACGAACATGTTACTGTATTTAATTGACAGAGCTGATAATAATTGCAATAGTATTACAAAGTGATAGAACTCCAGCTTAGCTCTTACAAGGATCTTGTTGAACTGGTGTTCAATGGTGATCTTATAGGTAATGTGTTGTGGATTATATCTGTTCAGCCATTGCTATCAGTTGCTAATGTATCTGAATCAATATAAGCAATATTTTTAGGCGAATAATGAAAACAGGAATTTATTTTTCAGTATTTTACTGACTGTATAACTAGAAGAAGTAGAAACCTAGTGAGATCCTTGCAATCATCTGTTTAAGTTATTGTAAACACCTGACAGGTGCTTAGGTTCATCTGTACAGTTTTTTCTCTCCAGTCACCCTGAGGTTTCTCTCCTCTCCGTTTTCAACTGCGTCTATGAGGGGAGCATCACATGGATTAAAACAGTATGAATAGTTCCCTAGTTACTCAAGTGAAGTAATTTGGTTTTGCCCTGTAAGAAGGTGTACACTTCACACAAAAACTTACTTAGAGAGGAAACATTTTTCAATGGAGCTTTACTGCTTCAGAAGTTTTTCACCACCAAAAGTGCTTGACAAATTGAACGCACTACATGACATAACCTTTCTCTGAAGCTAGTACCTATATGACATAGATTTTTGCTGTTATTCCTTCAGACTTCTCCAAAGTCTGTTTTTATGACATAGTTATACTGAATATTGCTTTTAAATATATGTGTTTGCTCTCTGTAAGTCTATCTCTTAATCTACATTTTTCTCCATATAATAGCCATGGGTAGTAAATAAACTTCTTTATTCCCAGGTTAGCAATGGGCTAAAATGAGTAAAAGTCATGCAGGACATTAGTGTCAGTTGTGAGTGAAGTCAAGCCTGATCTATAGGGTAACATTTAAAGACAGCTATTCTGCAGACTGTTAAAATCTTGTCAAGTTGACTAACGTGCCTGTGGGGAAGTAAACATGAGACAGCCTTGACAAAAAACACTGAGAGTCAAAAAATGTTTGTTAGCTGGGCATTACTGAAGGATTACTGAGGGGGTCAGTTCATACAGCATGGTTGAACATCTGTACAACTGGATGGTGGTGACAGGGGTGACATGACAAGAACAAAGCCTTGGATGACATGACAAGGACCACTTCTTCCCTCCTTTCTCCTTCCTACCAATTGTCTGCACCAGGTGTGTCATGGTGTGATGCAAGGAGCAGAGCCCAGGCTTGCTGATCCTCTCTCTCTTGTCATCGTGCTGGGAAGACGTTAGTCCCCATCCTGAGTCCCAACAAAAAAAGTGTCTCAATTTAGGGAAGTGTTCGTCAGTTCCTAACAGATATTCAGCTGCGTATGTCTTGACATCAGCTTTGTTAAACAGTAAATGAAAATGTTCTCAAAATAAAGAATTTTAAAGGCTAAAAGTGAGGCAGTGGTACAAGAGGAAGGAAATGGCATCATACCACACCAGTGTGCATCAAAATTCCTGTTCATGTCGGTACCAATGCATTTGCTGTTACCGTGCGATGAGCGGCTCTTTCTCCACAGCCGATTCTACGGAAAAACACACACACCACGTTCAGATGAGAAAAGTGATGCACCATGTCATTGGTTAGTTAAGTGTGACTTCCCACTTGTGCCTCTACAGATCATGTGCCAATGAAGAGGCAAAAGACCAAGGAAGATTATAAAATCGCAATCTGATTGCCATTGAGGCTGGATGATAAATGGAAATGCTGGGTAGGATAAGAAGTGGTCACATCTGGTCTGATTTCAACGGATTTGAACTCTGGAAGGAGTGGAGAAGATGTACAGTTTGTCCAGATATATTCAAGTCCAACCTTTCTGTAGGCATTGCTGACAGCATGTGGAAAGTGGGAAATTTGGTGTGCAGCTGTTACTGAAATGTGAGCCAAAGTGAGATGAAGACTGAGTGAAAGAGTGGAGGAGATTAGTTTTCTTATCTTGAGTTCTAAAAATTAAAGAACCATTTTAACAGCTAGAAATTTCCATCCAATAAGTAAAATTCTGGACATAATGTACCTCTTGTACCTTCGTTTATCTGAAACAAAAAGTACTCAGGGAGCGGAACTACTTTTCAGGAGGAAGGAATGAGTTATTCATTGTGCTTAATATGATGCAGCACATTATTCAGCTTGTGCTAGATTGTGCCAGGATTTGTAACCGTGCTGCTGAAGGCTGACATAGATGTTCTCTGGTATCTGGAGGTACAAAAATCCCAGGATGATATTCTGTCTTTTCCAAATGCATTTCTTGTGGTTTGGAAGACACAAAGGTTACTGTGGGTCAAATGCCAATCAGTTGCAGTATTTGTTGTGGTTTAAGTGGAGCAGAGATGCAGAAGTTCCAAGGACAGATTAAAAGTTTGAGGCATGCAGTTCCAAGATGGAAATGATCCTCTAAGACTGCACACTGATTGTTCCCATGAATAGCACATCGGTACGTTGCACATCCTGTCAAAAACAGCTCTACGTACAGAAGGATGGCTCCACGTGTACTCATAGCCATCCACATTCATCACAGGCATGACGTAGAAATCAAAGTGCTCCAGAAGCGTTGTCATGGTCTGATCTCTCTCACGCACGTGGATTGCCTATAAAGCACAGACTTATTAAAAACATTCTCAATCATAGATTTTTTACCTTCCTAGAAAGGCACATTATGGCTTATGTAAAATAATTGTGCAATGATCAGAGCAGTTCACCTCCTGACAGAGGCACGTCACGTCACAGAAACTGCTGAATAGCAAAGCAACTCTTCAGTTAGAAGCACCAGGGATGGGGTAGGAGTCGAACTGGTAGAATCAGTCAGATACACTGCAGTCCTTCAATGTCAGTGGGTGGTCATGAGACAGAGAAGAGGGCTATTAACAGGAAGATTTGAGCTTTTGAAGCTTGTAAAAGTGACAGGGAACCTCCCTCCCACACAAAATACCACAAAAGTAGCAGAAAATAAAGCAAGCCCAAGAAAAGCCCAAGTAGCATTTCAAATGACTGCTGTACATAGCATTATTTCTTTGGGTCGCGTTGTGAGTTCAATGCACTTGTGTGCCAAGAGCCAGTAAGATCTACATTGCTAATTTTGCCTCACAGGCAAAATTTGAAGATTTTAGTGATACCTAACTTGATTGTTGGTCCATGACATAGGGGATAAATTTTAGCCTAGATAAGTGGTTTTGTTACTATCAGAATAGGCTATGCCTTTAATCATATCTGGGGATTTTTTCCCCTTTATGCCTTACTTAAACCACCTTCTTTCATTTTAAATCCTTCCCAGTTTTCCTCAGGCAATGGACTTTCTCTGACTAAATGAGAAATGTCAATCTTTCCGCGGTCTTAACACACAAAATTAAATGATAAAGAGTAGACCCATTATAAAGAATGCCTAGGATTTGCTGGAGAGAGAGTGCGATTTGAATGTGTGGGCGCAGATGTGTATTAATGTCAGATTTGAAAATGTTGCTTCATGAAGTGATATAGAAATAAAATTTGAATTTAAAACACACAAATTAGATCAAGGAGATGGAGAACCTCAATGTTCATCTTGTTACTTCTGAGAAATGCTGCAGGGACATGTCACTGGCAAACTGACAGCACAGCTGGTAATTATTTGGAGGAGCATGAAAAGGGCAAATGCATTTTTCTCCAAGGGAACCCTGAAGACTGGGATTATCATTAGGTCACAAGGTACATTCAGTTGTATCTGTCCCTAACCCCTGCAATCTCCTTTCAAATGTTACAGTCATTGAGGTTTTATAGTTGTGATTGAGGACAGAAGTAAACACATTATTGTTACTATCATCATCATTATTTAGTTCCATCACAGGCAAACCATAATTCATGTGTCAAGGACTCCTCTGTGTTGTTTCTCTGGCTGCTGTACTGGTGACTGTGACATGTCAGTCTCATTTAGCCTATTTCTACTGTGAACTTTACTTTTGTGAAAAAGTAACAATAAATAACGTCTCAGGACACTAACTGAGCAAGGTGGATGACATTGTCTGGGCCAGAAAGGCTTTTAGGAGGCCATTTCCTGGTGAAAACTGGAATTGAGCCAGCAGCTCAGCATGAGGTGAGCAGGGATGCCTTAAATTCAAAAAAGGCCAAGGCAACATATGTTAGGATCCAGGTGCAAACCATGAATGTTTTACCTTTTGGCCTACCTTTGTTCACTATCCTGAGCAGTGTAGAAATTAAAGGTTTTAAAGATCAGATGTGACCATTGGTCTGTGGCTGCACATCAAGGCAGGTCAAGTGTTCTAGTTTCAGATAGGACAGAGTTTATTTTCTCCATAGTACCTGGTACAGGGCTCCGCTTTGGATTTGTGCTGAAAAGAATGTTGATAACACGGGGACGTTTTGGTTATTGCTGAGCAGTGCTTGCACAGCCTCAAGGCCTTTTCTGCTCCTTACCCTGCCCTGCAAGCAAGGAGACTGGGGAGGCACAAGAAACTCAGAGAGAGGATGGCCAGGATAGATGACCCCCAATTAGCCAAAGGTTTATTCTATTCCATAGAGCATCCAGTGTATAAACTGGTGAGGAGTTGGCAGGGAGGGACATATCACTGATGGGGCATCAGTCAGTGCGTAGTGAGCAACTGTGTTGGGCATCACTTGATTTTGGTTTTTTTTTGTTTCCTTGGGTTTTATTTCTCCCTGTCTTTGTTATATTCTCTTTCATTACTATTATTATTGTTGCTGTTATTTTTTATTTTATTTTGTTATTATTGTTATTATTTATTTTCATGCAGGCACTGCAGCACATGACACATCACAGCACATACTAAGTAGGGATTGCTGGTGAGCATGCTGCTGTGGAGCTATGCCATGTCTGGGACAGGCAGGTGTAGGGTACCTGTTGCTCTAGGAAGGCACACAGAGAAGAGCCAAGGGTCATTGATCAGCTTGAGCTCACTCTAAGTGTCCTCTAATCTACTCCAGGCAGTTCTAGTTGGAGTAATATGGACATGAGCCACCATGGGCTGCTTGATCCAGAGCCAAGATCATTCCTTGGATCCATGTGGCAGTATAGACATAGCTCTAGTGGATTACCAAATACCATTCATAATTGTAAACATCTCTGTTGAATTTGCTGCACATGCTTTGAAGTTTCTTTCACACTTGAGAACACATCTGAGCTCTTTTACATTTGCTCCGTGTGACTTTCTGCTTTTCTTACACCCCCTCTCCTCCCAAAATCTACTGACACACATGTATGTGCATGCACACTCATTGCTACGTACACAGCTTACACACAAATCTCATGTGTTGGCGTTGTGGATCTAAATGGATTAATACTTTATGGAGCTTAGAGCACAGTTAGACAGTGAAGATAAATGGCGTCAAGATTTTTTGCTTTGCTTTGAAAATGGTAATTGGATGTGATTATCTACTCACATGGCCTATGAACCAAAGGCAAAAAGCAGGAGAAATCCATTCTCTAGCGTGGATACCACAGTCAATCCATATGGCACTTTTAGACCTTTCCTGGCTTTTAGAAAGCTGCCAGAATAGAAACAGTATTAAAATGTGACTATTGCAAAGTGTACCACATAAAAGAGGAAGTGAAAAAGGTAACCAATATGCAAGGAGTGTCTGTCTTGTAGGGAGAGACGACATTGATCCTGGATACTGCTGTCAGTTACATTCACGTACACTCAGAGAACCATATTCAGCTTGCTTGCAGCAAGCTCCTCAAATAGACGCCAAGACTACAGCAAGACCGGAGGTCAAGTGAGAAGATCACCAATTATGCAGGGCAACAAACTCGATCAGCTTCATAGTCGAGAGAGGACAGTATTTCATGCCTTTGGATGGTGGCCTGGATGTAATAACATTTTGGTGACCCAGTAAAGAAATTAACATCGTCAAATGCCTTTGCAAAGGTAATGCACCTTACTAAAAGAACTTAGAAAACTTTTAAAAAGCACACAAGTATACATATAAGTACATATTTGAGAAAGTGTTGCTGTCAAATTCCATCACGTGCTTAGATTAGAACTTGCAAAGTTTTTGCAGTAAGTCACAGTTGTACCTTCAGAACATAAAGTGGTCGTTTTTCATATGATGATCCAATATATATTTTCTGGAGAAGGTCAGAATGGATTTTCACTACTTCTTCCATCCAACGATATATCTGCAAGAATAAAGTTAGTAAACAGATCTTCTCCCTATTGTTTTCCTTCATCTCTGAAAGTGGTCTAGACTTGAATTAATTTTTCCTCCCAAAATCCTGCCTCTTTAGCTGATCACAGAATAACAGAATCTCAAGGGCTGGAAGGGACCTCAAAAGATCATCTAGTCTAACTCCCTGCCAGAGCACGACCAGAAAAACTAGCAATTCAGCCTGCTTGCCACTTGCCTGACTCCTAATTTATCTTACAAAACCCCAGTAAGATACAAACACAAAACAGAATAAGTAGAGGCCCGAAATTCCTCTTTAGTACTACTTGGTTAAATTATTATTCCTTTCATATTTAAAATAATTACATGTTGATTTGCAACTTAATTTTGCTTCCGTGTTGATTGAATTCGAATGGCAGTTTAAGGCAATGTGTGTACAGGAGATTTGATCTGGTGCCTTTCTTTCCTTATGAAGGTATTATAGTAAATACATCTCTCCATGGTTGAGCAGTACAATGGTAATTATTTAACTGTTGATGATTTCTTTCCCACTTCCCATCTCAACCATTAAACAAATTTCACCCCTTGAATCTACAGAGCATTACAAGGAAAATACTTTACTTCTTTCATCGAATGGTAGTTTTCATAGTATGATGATGATCTGCGTGGATTGACTGTGTCGTTGACTGTCTGTTTTTCAATAAGTCCTTGAACATCTGCCATCGAGACTCTAAATTATAAAGAAAGAGCACCTCCTGATAATAAAGGACAACTTCACAGGAACATTCATGACAACAAATGAAAAATACATACTTGTATTGGATGGTCAGCTGTCTTAACTGAGCTTTTATGTTAGTTATGCTGGATGCCTTGACATAGAAATGGACTTCGGTGTCCTTCTTGATGTTTTCAACCACAACAGGCTGCCAGAGAATGACCTGCAAAGTTTCCAAAAGCATTTTGCTTCTTTTACTGAGGAAAGAAAAAATATTCTTACTAACATTTAATAAGTACTTCAAAAATAATCAAAGCACATGTTGTAAATTTAAGAGACTTCTTGTAACAAGCAATTTAATGTTCCCTGTGTTCTGTTACAGCATTCTGCTACTGCTGGGAAGGAAATGTGTGTATTTAAGAAATGTTTATGATGACTCACGCACAAAAATTCATAAATCAAGAGCAAAGACAGGAATATAACCTTTTCTGAGATAGTATTTCTAGTATAATAGATATGTTTAGCTGGTTATTATGTTACATGTTTCGAAGTCTGCTGAGAGTTATTTTCCCTGAGGGTATTTGGAGAATTAATGAAGATCAGAACAGTCTTTGTAGTTATTGTATTCACTGATGACTTTGATCAGGGAGGAAATAAATGCCAGAAGGGGTTTGAATATAAGTCAAGTCAAAGCAGCAATACAGAGATTAGAAACTGGAGGAAAATAAGAAAATGAGATTCTTCTTGGTAAAATTAAATCTTTTACAATAATAAAATCAGAAGCCAATATATTCAATGAAAGACTGAAACTTTAGAATCAATAACACCAAAAGATCTAAGGATGACAGTAAGCAGAAAATTAGGCATGAATTTACAATGTGGAAAAGATCAAAATAATTCTTGGATGCATTTTTTAATGCATCCAGCATAGAGACACCAGACAATAGAGTTGAGATTTTTGTCTTTCTGGTGAAGTTGCACCAGTAATGTTATAGTCAACATAGGGCACCATGTTTCCAGGGATATATCAGCTGTCAACTGTTTACCTCACTCATTCCTCAGAAAGAATGTGTCTGCAAAATCATACAGAAAACTCACCCATGGTTTTAATCAAGACTTGGGAACAATAAATGGTAAAACTTTTGGCCCTTGGACATATTACTACCATGGCTTTACAAGTGGCTGAGCTAGTCTCAGTGTAGCCATTTCAGACCTTATTGGCAGGGTAGCCACAGCTTCACATGCTCAGCATTTTCTGAAACACCCATCCAACTGCGACAAACCCATTCAAGAAACAAGCTGGATGCTTAGCTTCCCACCATCAAGGTCCCTGTTGCCCTGGCTAGCCTGATGTCTGCACTGACATCCACCAGTTCAGATTTAGTTTCTCTTTGGTATAGACATTCTTTGAACTGAGAGCAAGTAAAACTAAGGAACTCTGGATTTACACAGCTGAGGTGGTGGAGAAGCAATGAACAAGGGTAAATGGGAAACTTTGATAGTACACATGGTTATTAGTCTCTTTACCATCAATGTCACCAGCAATGGTCAATACTGCCCCAAGGGCAGCTACAAAAGACCTTGTTATAGATGTTCCTGCATCTGAGTCTTTTGATGGATACTACATGCAGTGCATGTGCTTTGTTCTAGGTTGTGCTTTCTGACTTTTGCAGGAGTAGCACCTATAATTAGCCTGATAATTCTTGTAAGGTGATAATTTTCAACTGCTTTTTTTTTTTTTGCTAGATTTTAACCATTCAAATTTGTTGGGAGATACTGTTTGCATCTTCTCTTTCCCTTTCCTATTGCCTTTACTTCTTCCATTCCTTTTCCCTTCTCTCCTTGTAATTTGCCTAATTTATGGTGATGGAAAAAAGTGCTCTGAAAAATGTTCATTTTGCATATTCATGTTAGTAGCTTGGTAGAAACCACCACATGCTCTCTCCTCACTGAATGTACTGCAGTTGTTCTTTGTGACTTCTTGGGGCTCCTATGTAAAAGAAAGTGGAAAATGACAGCGGTGAGGAAAAGATGGAGAAGGGGAAATTTATTTTGGTTTGTCAAGGTTTGTTAAGAACTGAAGGGAAGGGTCAGGAGATGCTGGCAGAGACAGCAGAAAACTAGCTGAATTTTTGGGTGGTCATAAAATGAATAAGACCACAGACAGACAGATGAAGGCAACATTAAAAGCTCTCAGACACCTGAGACTTATCCTCATTTAGCAGAATTTTTGGGTGGTCATAAAATGAATAAGACCACAGACAGACAGATGAAGGCAACATTAAAAGCTCTCAGACACCTGAGACTTATCCTCATTTATCCTGTAAATTATGTTGGTTGAGGAAATGATTGCATCCTTGTAGATTGTAAATGGGAGGGTGCGATTGGGCAAATACTTTTGAAGAGGAAGAGATGATTCTTTTTAATTAAATACTGTATTCTTTAATGAAAGATACAAGTAATATTAAAAAGTATGGCTTAAGATATTTTTATCTTCTAAACACTGCTTTAAGAAAAATACCACACAAATCCAGTCCTGATCTTCAAAGCTGTGCAAGATGTACAGGTCAAGATTGCATTGATCTAAAGTACTGAGGACCTCTAGCAAATGTATTTGTACTTGCTCTGTGTTGGTGATTTGCCAGTTTTGCAGTGTCTTAATGCTTAAAATCAATTGCAGAATTCTGAGCTGTGTTATAATGCACTACTATAACATTATGAAGGAGAGGTCTGCTCATGTAACTCAGAAGGTAGTAGAGCAATGAAAACCAAGCATTCTGAGTTGCTGTTGTAGGACAAATGAATGAAAGTGGCCTAAATCTTTCTCTGGGGTGGGGGTTGAGGGGTGTGGTGGTGGTAGGAATAGTGTTAGTGCACTTTTTGAGGAACAATTTGACCTAAAGACCAGAGAGACAGAGGGATCTCTTTACCTCAGTGGTGTTCAGTAAATCCTGAAGGTCTTCAACCTGTTTGTCTGTTTGTGGAAAAGCCCACAATACTTCATCCCTGAAAAACAAGAGTATTTAGCCAAAGCACAGGTATTTAGAACTATGCTACATCACAAAAAAGCAGAGAAGCAGACTTGGCCTTTCCCTGGCCAAGACTTTTCCTTCCCAAGACTTCCCTGGCTTGGCTGCCATGAACTCAAAGAGGACTCAGTAGCGAAGATTCTGAGCCGTGTTCCTGCCTCTGTTTCTGCCAATTAGAAGAAGCCATGAAAGAGGTGTTGCAAGGCTTTGGTAGCCAACATCTACTGTGGAGGTCATTCCTGGGAACTGGCACCAGCACAACAGCAAGCAGCACCAGCTAATCCAGGGTGCAGCAGCACCAGTGGAAAACAAGCCTAGGCCAGGAAGGCAGCACTCCTGTTCTTGGTTTCTTGGTCTCAAACACTGTTCAGCAGAGACATGAGCCCTCAATGTCTGCAAAAGCACCCCTAGTTTTGCTGAAGCCAAATATGATGTCTTAAAGATGTGCAGAGGCTACTATCATAAAAAATTTCTACTTGAGATCATGTGTTTTGATCTCCTCATTTCTGTCCCTCTGCCAGGTATGGTTTCAGTTGGTCCTCCTCTTTGCCTAGTAACTTATATACACTTTCTACTTGAAACCCATGATGCAGACACACTGTACATGATTTGGCACTTCCCAGTTACTCCACAATAGAAGTGAAAATCACTTTCTGGAAACTAAAAATAATGCTTTGCATTGTAAATGCAGCCTTGATTGTCAATGCTCTGCAAGCCATATAGATCACAATTGCATTGGACAGATAATTAAGGTATCTTGTGTTTGTAGGAGGGGAATGTCAGACCCTTTTTTCCAATTTCCTGGGCTGAGGTGGGTCTTGGCCCTGTAACCATGTGGAGCTGGTGGCAGTGCATGAACTAGACACTGTGGAAGTCTCTGCCAGCTCTGTCTGCAAAGACTCTTCTGAAAAGAAAACAGGCGGGACTCTCAACACTGGTGTTTTCAAGCTGCATAACATGATTGTCAGAACTCGTTGTTGTGACTGATTTCAAGCAGAGACCTGACAGCATCAGGCAAGCAGGTGATTCATCTTTTCTACTTTTAGCCAGTCTCCAGGAAATCACTGTTGTTTCTCGTGCAGAGCTAACAATATGCCAGCCCTATTTTTGCCTCCATCATCTGACAGAGCATCAAAAAGCAATCAGGGATAGGCAGGATTGGCAGTTTGCCTATTTCTTTAGGCAAGTGCACTCCAAAGAGTGTGTTTGGGACTACTTTCAAAGTGAATTGGGGCTACTTTCAAAGTGAATTTGTCTTCTCACATCTGGGGAAGTCTTTTCACAGAGGAGACCAGAAAAGGGCGACGGCATCTGGTTTTGTCTGATTCCCACATCCCAAGAGTACCATAATGAGGAAGCTACTATGTACATAATGAGGAAGCTATTATGTATCCCACCATTTGTTACACAAATATTTCATCTGAGTGTGGTAAGTACTGGAGAGATGTTAGCCAGCAGCAATTCCTCTACAGCTGTCTTTAGTAGGACCTGAGAACCCTGAACAAGCTGATCAAAATTCTGCCCCTGGTCTTGTTGTCATGTTTAACATGGAAAGATTTAACAGCTGAACTTGTACTTGTAGAATTGTAGAAGTCCAGCCACCATCCTCACACTGCAACGCTCAGGTCTTATCCTGTAGCTATGACAGAGTGAGTAGGATGCATTACAGTTCATTTTTGATGGTTTTGGCATCTTCATCTGAGCTAGTCAGTCTCTTAAAAAAGAAACAGGTGTGTTTCAGGATCCAGTTAACCTAAACTAATTTAGATGTGTGTGCTAAAGTGAAATGGATTATGACCCAAACACACATATTTTTCTCTACTAGCTGTACGAGAAGAGGAAAGGGACTTATTCCTAGGCACAAACGTGCAGGAAGCCTGTGTACTCAGATGAATCCCGTGCAGAGGCCTTGGCCACCATCTCACAGATAGACATAAATCAGTGCCAGTTTTCTGCAAGCATTTCAATCTCTTCACCTCTCCTCTCACTAGGACCCCCAAAACAAGGACAAATACTGTCCTCCTGGGCCATGTAAACTGTTTATCTGCTTGGAGCACAGATGTCTGTCTGTGGGCTCCTTTTTCTCTCACCTTGCTGCCTCTCCAACAGCCTCTAGCCTTGCCTTTTCCCTACAAGTGGGCCAGATCACTTTCCAGTGCCATCAGCTCTTTCACAAGTCTCACAATGTTCAATAGTTTTTTTTTTTTAGAAGTCCAGATGTGGTAATTATATTATAACCTTGCAAAGGGAAACTTAAATACATGACTGTCAAATCCTCCAACATTAATGCTCAAATAAAAGCAAAAAGTCAGACATATCACCTTTAAAGTCTCATTATTTTAGCCATTTTCATAACTAGTGCTGGGAGGATTAAACTCCTCTTTTCTAGTGGGAAATGCCATCTTTTTCTATAAGGGTTGGATGTTCAGTGTTGAAATAAATGAACCCTCAAGGAGCACAGAGCAATATTGCTCCACTGAATTGCCTAAAAGCTTATTCAAATGTCTCCCTACTATAACCTCCAGTCTTCTGCTGCAATCCACAATGAAATGCGATTGCAACATGAACAGAGATGAAAGATCCACTTTTTAAGTCAGAAACTCAGTGGTGTTCACCTGTCACAGGTCTGCCACTGACATGTGGTGCAGAATCACAGAAGGGCCGAGAGACATACTTCACTGTTATTTGTGTAGGTATTTCAGTCCTGGGAGCAGGTTGTGCTTAATCCTGTAGGTTGTTCAGCTTGCTTAATATCATGACAAGAGGGGCTTATCCTTTTAGTTCTACCTATTAAAACATTTCAGGATTTTAAACCAACTGTACATGCAGAAAATAAAAGCACTTTGCCTGTCTTCTTCTCTGACATATGTCCTCATGTTTTAAGAAAGCATTTGGTTTCAGGGCATTTCTGAAGTTTATCGATAGGTAACAATAAAGCTGCCTCTGAAACATTGTACAAATACCAAATGGTTATTCAAAAATGATTTATGACTGGAGAAACAGTCATAAAATCTGCTTTAGAAAGAAAACAGATTGTTAGCGCTTTCTGAAATGGTTTCTCTTTCTACCTCAAGAAGTAATTCATTTAAGATCTTGTTTTAAGGAAAATGAAGCAAATTATTTTTCCCCATTAAGTTTCAGAATGCCCTTTATTGCCATTCAAAAGCACTGAATGAACAGAATTGATTTGCACTTAGACTGAAAAGTATAGTTTTAATATGATTAAAAACATAGGATTTATGGATGCAGAGAAGACTTAGAATAATTTCATTTCCATCCACCATCTATATGTTAAATTGAACCACATATCCAATTACAAGACTAATAAATAAATGTCAACCTTTGGCAAATGTTTTTTTACGCGACTTTGAGTTGTTTTGCCTTAATACTTTCCCTGTCCCACTCACCACACACTACAAGTCCAGTAGTACCAGCAGATATTTACCTTGGAAGAGTGAAGACATGCTTCTCTTGAATCCAGATAAACAGGGTAAAAAAGAGCAGGTAGAACTTCATCTTCATCCACAATGAAACCAACTGCAATTGGAAAGCCGAGAGTTCAGGGCCCACATTATTGATTCAAAAAATGTTATTTAAAGAGTGGTTAAAATTTAATACTGTCTCTCACCTCAACTCCAAGCTCCTAGCGGGTAAGTCAATATGACAGAGCTCACCGGGGAGGTCCTGCTCATATTGATGTCGTCCTTCTACAAAAGGATAAAGTACATTTTGGACATTTTCATATTGACAAGTCTCTTTGTCGTCTCAGCTTTTGTGTCATTTCATTGTGGCTCTGAACTACAGACATAAGAAAGAACGCCAAGCACAAATATTTACGGAGATCTGTCAGCTTGCTCTGCATTCACCATTCTCACAGCACATCACAGCCAGGCACAAAGCTGGATGTGAGGAGTAAGAGGGAAATTATTAACTCCAAATGGAAAAATTCTGAGCAGGAAAGGTGGGTTTTTTTTGCTGGCATTTTCTAGCAGATAAAACAAGGAACAAGTGAGACATGATACCTGCTTGACGTTGAGGGCTGTTCCTCTAGTTCAGGATGAAGCACATCAACTGGGTCTCCATCTGCTGCAGCTCTTCAGTTAACACTTGATCCATCCAAGGATCTCAGGTCGTTTATGCAGCTCCATGTCCTCTTTTCTGTAATGTTCTGACATCCATGTATTTTCCATATGTCATACTGGGTTAGCCTTTCATGAAAAAGTAACAATGACTCTTCATCTCGTTATTATTAATTTTTGCATGCCCCAAGATTTGGCTCCCATATTTCTATCCACAGCTGAATGAATTTCCATGACCAGAATAGATGATCTTCATCACCCTTCTGTGCTTGAACAGTAAATCCAACTTGTCTAGGACACAGCTTACTGTCATTGTCCAAGACCTCTTATTCCATGTACCAACATAACAGTTGGCATGGCACTGTTTAGAGGACACCCCTATGGCAGCCTTATGCAGAGTACAACTGTTCATTTACATCATATCTATTCTAACGTTAGCTTTTAGCTGAGCATATCATGTAGCTGCAGAATGAGGGAACTAAACCTGATATCGGATATCGAAGGCTTTTCAGGTGAGTGAAACCTGGCCAGAAACACAATATGTTTTACTTCCAGAAGGAATTCGTTTCAGAAGAGGACTGAGGAGTGAATCAGCATACATGCAAAGGGGATACCAGGGAGCCAAGATCTGGATGTGAATGGGAGAAGTGAATTATTTGATGCTGTAGGTGTAGCTTAGGGTTATAGTTAAACAACTGGGTGAAAAATGCCTGGGAGAAAATCCCAGAGCAAAGATTAGGTGATATGAACTAGATCACATCCACCAAACTCCTCTAAAATGGCTCTGGAATGGTCTAGATCAGAGACAATGGTCTAGTTAAGCAGACAGTCAGGGTTTTGGATCTCAAATTCGGTTCTGGATCTCTTTTATTTAGGAGGGCACATCTGCCCTAAGAAGCCAGGCAACTGAGTTGTAGATGTCTGAAGTCAGCAGAGATAAATCATGCTTCCCAGTGAGTCCTCTGGGGTTAATATCTCTGTGAAAATACACCAACACTTAATATGCCCAGCATGGAGTTGAGCACGAAATGGACACCAAAGGGAAAGACAAAAAGCAGGCTCATGGGAAACTAAACCACTGACACCTTACCTAGATTTTGTAGTTCCTATTTTATCTTTTCTGGGTGATGTTCAAACAAATAGGAAGTTCTGGTAAAGTACAGAGGCTGTTCCCGTCAAGGGCAGCGGGAGGTGCACTGCCACGGGCTGATTTTTAAACCATTGGTTCAGATGCTCTTCCAGATGCAGGCAAAAGGAAGCTGCCAGATGATAAAGGAAGATGATAAAATATAGGAGATGAAACTTGGTCATCTGGGTACACTTTCATCTGGAAATGTCTGAATTTCATTCATTTGGAAACGTAATTCAGGTATGAATTTAAAGAAAAATTGTATCTACCAGGATAGGTGTGACAGAGGAGATTGAAAAGCTGATGGAGAGAAGTTGCTGGTACAAAGAAAAGTATCATATTTCTCTATGCCTTAAAGTGTTAATTAAATGAGAAAAACAAAAACTTTCTGCTGTCTACCTGAGAAGAAAGTTTTGGACAAATGGTATGTGTCAGAGAGATATTTTTTGTATGTTGCTTGCTTTTCCTGTGGGTTCTCTGGCTTGTTGCAAAGAGATGGTTCATGCACTGTTTGAAAGTTGTTTTTTTCCTACTTGCTTTTTGGTTTCTGGTAAGCACTGGAAATAAAAAAAGGATGTCTGAGGTAACTAAAGGCACTAGAAGAAATTCTGAAGGAAGGACAAACAATAGTGTTGTGGTAAAGGCGCTGCACAGGTTAAAACACAATAAATGGAAAAGTAAATGTAGGATGAAAGATTAAATGATAGACAAAAAAAAAGAGAATGGAAGTTTTGACTGACCAGGAGGCAAAAATCCGTAGGCCTCTTGCTTGTCTGAAAGCCTCAGAGATCTCATGACTCAAGGTAAGACACAGTCTCACAGGACACAGCTTCTTTGGATCTGTCATATTTCTGCTTTTTTTCCCTCTTTGCAACAGTGCTTTACCAATGCAGACAAGATCCTCCTCACCATCTTTGGTCACAGTCTTTGATGACTAAATGGCAGGTCCACACCCACTATAACCCCCAGCTCCATCCCAGCACTACCACCCAAACAGCACCTGTTAAACTGAACCTAGGTACCTAAAAACAAGATTCCTGGTCAGTAAGTGGGATATCCTTAAAGTGAGATAATTTTTGATAGCAAAGATATTTATGTTGTGACACCTCTTATACACAAAGACAATTTCTGTGACAGTTCACAGTTCACAACTCTGCTGCTGAAGGTTGCTCTAGTGAGCAACCGGATATATATTGATTACCCCTAAAGCCCTGTGAGCTGACAAGGAGTGCTCTAGCCATGCCTAGGCAGAACATTAGTAAAAAAACCTACTGACATAATAGATAGTGATGGGAATGTATTTAGACATCAAATGTAAGCATTAACTTCCCTGATTCCACCCAGCTATTAGGGGTGATCATTTGTGACTTATGTTGACATTCTCCTTATTTGCTCCTCTCATCTGCTTAGGAAGAGAGAATCATCTCCTCTGATGCGACTCTTCCCAGTGAGACCATTATACCTGAGTGAGCCACCTCGTGCTTCTTGCATAGACACTGCAGGGAAGTGGGCACTTTTCAGAGGCA
Source organism: Urocolius indicus (assembly GCA_013401255.1). Lineage (NCBI taxonomy): Eukaryota > Metazoa > Chordata > Aves > Coliiformes > Coliidae > Urocolius > Urocolius indicus. The sequence goes on from WBNH01004299.1 coordinate 225,305, forward strand.
GTTGATCTGTGACCTCCTGCTGACATCTGAGGGCAAAGAAATGCCAGGTTCTATTCATGACCACCAGAGCTTGAGGGAGTAAGGAGGTCACTTGGAGCTAGGAAGCTGTGTTTATTCCAGTGAATTGCATAGATTCTGTCTATCTCTCTCCCTCAGCTTGGACATTTTGGGTTCTTGTTAAGGTCAGAAGCAATATGAGGTATTCTGGGCTACAAAAGCCATAAATTAAGATATACTTGCTCTACCTACAACAGTAAATCATTTATTAACCTTTAAGAATTTCAAAGAATCTGGGCAATATTTCCCAGATAAGCTGGGAAGAAAATACATGGTTTTAAAAGACACTGTGATGGGCACCAATAAAAATCATTGTGCTAATCAAAACATGTCATTTTGATGATTTCGAGCACTGATCGATTTTTTACTCAATTTTGGGGCTTTTTTGTATTTTTATTGAAAATTAACTTGCATTTCTATGTTCTTTTGTTTAAGATCTGGAGAAAAAAAAAGATTTAAATAAGGAATTGTTGCATGTGGAGATTTCAGCCATTTGAAAGCTTCCTTTCTTTAACAAATATATCCTTCTCTAATTGGGAAATTAATCAAAACCGATCCTTTCCAGTAACCTTTTCTTGCTTCTGATGAATCAGCATTTCCTGATGAGGAGCTACTTGGTTGAAAATTCTGTCTGAGTTCAAAGGTTTTGCTGCACCTGGTTTAATTACCCGTTCTATTCCAGGTAAACCATGGGCTATGCTGAACTGGTGCCTGCAAGTGTTACCGTAGCAGATTTAACCAGAAGCCTTGACAGCAATGGAGGACAGTTTGGTCTGTGTTGGTTTCTGTTAATGTTTAGAGTAGCTCTGGGACATGCACAGGCTTTTATTTAAAAAGGGATGATCGTTTCCTAGTTTTCAGAGCAGATAATGAACAAAGGACTCTCTTGATTTCTTTGTTGAAAATTAGGTGTGTGGGAATTAGGGCTGTCAGTATGTAAAGCCTCCTGGTGCCATTAGTATGTTGGCTTTTTAAGTATAATCACAATTTTAAGGCAATTCTGAAGAGATATTTCCCCTCTTTTAGCTGAACCTGCCGTCTCTCCCCTCCCTCTTTCTGCATTCATGTGTAGTAACAGCAATGTTCTCTAGACACTGCATAAGTGTTGTACCTCACCTAGACCAAGCTCTGGCACATCTTTGTGTGGTGGATTAAGAAATCAGTGCCCAAAAAGGTGGCAGCCAATGAGGCCAAGCACTCACGATCCAAATAAGTCAGGGCATCTATCATTGCTCAAGTACCCTCTGCATCAACACATGCTGAGATGCTGAGCTGGTCCTGACCATTGTGCTGGGCTCCTGCAGCTGCTCTTGCTGGCGAAGAAGAGCCAGACCGCAGAGAGTGGTCAGATATAACAAGTTAAAGGAGGAGCTGCTTGAGCTGCTGTGGCCAGAGGGTCTTGAGCAGCTGTAGCAGTGCCAGTGAGTAATCTCCAGTTTATCACACTAGTAGCACTCTTGGCTTTCTTCAACCTAGTGTCATGAGATTTCCTCTACATTCAAACAAGTCTTAAGTATGGCTATCCTCTTTGATACTGATGATTGCACAGTATCCAGCAGTAAGTTTTTAAATAACATGCACAGTATCCAGCAGTAAGTTTTTAAACAACAAGCATCACTCTGCATCTTGATTCTCAGATCTGAGCCTGTATTTCACCATGTGCCAGAGCCCATACCAGGTTAGTACTGTCTTTTTGTAACAGTAAACTTGTTAACAAGCACATGGAAGGGGCAGAAGAAGGGGAGTTCAGCTGATATCAGCAGCCACATCCCTCAGATCCTTTTCCCTGTGTGGGATTAGCATATTCTGCTATTGTTTTGATCTTCTTTTTTCCAGTTAATCAGCAATGAGTCCCTCCAGGGCTGGGTAATCACAGGGATAGATCCATGTGACCGAAGCAGAACACAAAAGCCAAGTGTGCTGTCCTGCTTGATTCTTTAAATTCAGATTCAAATGCAAAATTAATCTATTGAAAAATATTTGTAGGCTCTTGCCTATTTTTTCCCTATATGTTATCACCACCCGTGAGGCCAAAGGTAGTATCCTTCCTACGTGAGTCAAAAGACAACTGAAATCTAACTAAATTCTGATCTCTGTTGCTTGCTGTGTGATACAGCTGAGTGCTGTTGCTCATGAACCACACAAGGATGCAATTAGTTTAACAGCTCTTTATTATGAATGCAGCAGAACAGAATTAGAACTCAATTTACAAGTCTCCCTTTCAAACCCATTCAGCCGTTAAGGCCGCATCATCTTTCAGTTTTCCAAGGCGTATAATTGATAAATGATTTCTCCCTGCACACCTCAGCTCCTCATCTTTATTCATGAACCAATTAATCTCCGTAGGACACTGTGATCATTTACATACATGGCCAATGTCACCAACCCCTGTCATTTCATTCTGGAAACAATTTCGCAGCCCATGAAACCACCAGGAGGGGAAAATCTGGACTATGTCCACATTTCTGTAGTTCTGGCATTTCTCCCTCATGCCAGTCCTGAATATAAAAATCAGATGCTACCTGTGCTAGAAAATGGTGAGCCAATCTGAAAGGAAACAGGTGTCTCATCCCTGGGTGAGTGCTGTAAAGGCAATTCATTTCAGTTGTGGCTGATAGGTATGAGCAGAGGCTGAAAATATATGTTCACTTTGAGTTTTCGAGTACTCAGTTATGCCAAACTACTCTATGCACTTTTTGTTCTACTCTCCTTGCTGTTTAGCTTTCCATAGTCAGCAGAAAGAAAGATGCTGCAGTATATGTCATGTTTTGGGGAGGTGAGGAGGTGTCTGTACCTGTTAAATGCCTCATGAGCTCCATTTCCTGAAAGTCTGTAGTCAGCCTCCACCCAAACAACATGCTGTCCAAATGACTTTTCTTATTTCCAGCAGATATTGATTTAGTTTCCAGTATCTTAACAAGAGACACTTGTAAAGCAAGTTTAAGTTTGTTAAACAAAGGATATCAAAGGGAGCGACAGGACCACTCGAGCTAGAGCTGCTGAGCACCTGAGAAAATGCTCCAACTGGCACAGAGTACCCTTTGGCTAAGGTGGAAGGGAATGGATGAACACCTGTCCCCTTTCTCTGTACATAGATATATATGTACATATCAGGAACGCAATTAGCCTTGGAGTAGTGCTGCATTCTGCCTGACTCTGCCTGCATTAGAATTTGCTGCTCTTGTCTCCACTGCTTGCACTTGCTCATGTTGGTTGCATGGCATCTGACAGGTTTAGAAGAGTAGATGCTTCTTTTGAGCTTTTGGAAGATGCTGGGACCTGTTTGGTGGCTCCCAGAACCTATTTGAAGATGCTGGTGAAGAGAAGCTCTGTGGAGCAAAGCTTCAACTGCCTTTTGTTCCCTTTGGCTGATGTGGTCCCCACCTTGGAGACTCACTCTCACGCCATGCTGACAATCAGCCTGTGCAAGCAGATCCACACTCCAGAGAGACTCATCACTCTCCCAGCAGAACAGCTCTTGTGCAAATGCATCACAAATAATAGGCATTTAACTTTTCTTCTGTCCATGCAGGGATTGGAAGTGGAGATGTGAGCTTGAAAACATTGCATGGCTGCTCCAGCCCAGCATGGTGTTGCCACTGCTCTACCAGCTGAGGGCATCTATGCTGAAAGGTTCTGCAGCCTGCATCCAAGGACTATGCTCTGAAAGCCTCATGATTCCTGCTTGGGGTGTAATTGCCAAGCCTTTAGGGGATCACTGGAGGCTAGAGAGGGATTTCTGTCACAGGTGTCTCCCTACCCAGAGCTTGTATGAGAAGTGAAAAGTGAAATGACCTTATGAGAATTTGTTCCTCTACTAAGCCCAACGCCTCTGAGTGCTCCCACATAGATGCCACCAGATCAGCATAGCCTGAACCTGTATTAGTAGGTTATTCCCATATATTGTAAAGTTTGGCAAGCCTAGGAAGTTTCTGACACTACAGGTCTCACAGCACAGTTTGAAACCTTTAAAATTAGTGGAACCTATATTCCTAGAATTTGCTCCCAACAGCAAATTGGGGAAGTTTCTTGAGGCGTTTCACTGTTCTTCAAGGTCTGATAAACACATGGGCAGGATTATCTCGTGTTGGTCTGCCCAGTATTGTGACTGAAGCATTGTAGAATCATAGAATTGTTTTGCTTGGAAAGACTTTTAAGATCACCAAGTCCAAACACTAACTTCACACTGCTAAACCTACCACTAACCCATGACCCTCCCTGTGGCCATATTTCCTTAACAGGAGATGTAATTTGACAGTGCAGCAAGCAGTGGAGATAGAGCTGGTGGTGAGAGCCTGCATCCCTCCTCAGAGATCTCTATTACTTTTCACTGATGTGGCTGATTGAGCTTTTCACTGACATTTTACTTCACCATAACTTGCACCCAAGCAGACATAGGTCTTGAGGAGAAGGCATGGAGAGGCTGATGCACTTAAGGCTTATCCACCACCTCTCCGATGGGCAGGGTGTTCTGTTCCAGGGCTGCAAAACCAAGGGAGGGCATGTTACTGAGGGACTAGTCAGAAGAGATCTCCCCACCTCAGTGACAAGCTGATCCCTGCTCTGAGATGTTTGCTTTGCTTAACTGCAGTAAAGATCCAGGACAACTTCATAGGCTGCTGAGGTGCCTGGCAGTAGGATACAGTTTTTCTGTGTATGTGAGTCAAAGCAACACCATTGCATGCCAATCACCTGCTAGATTTCCTGAATAGATGTGTGGGGTTCTTCTTCATGTTTTGTGTGTTTATAGATATTCATTGCTGTATTCATTTAGATCCTTAACACGTGCACTAAATGAGTGCCTGCCCTGAGGGAGTTTAGTACTTCTATGCATGATCAGTTAAGTAGCTTTCTGCTCTTTTCACAGGTTTCAGATCTATCATTACATGTGAGCACATGGCCTGTGGGGATTCTGGCCATTCTCAGCTTTGAACAATTTATCGTGGACCTGTAATAGCAATAGCAGCTTGCACCAGGGAAGCAAATTAGGTTTTCTGTAAGACACTGTTGCCTTTAAAAAGTGATCAGGGCACAATAAGTAAATATGATGAAATAAAAAACAATAAAAATATACTCTTTTTACTTTGTGAGAACTAAAACTCAGCGCTGTGTGCTACTTTCAGAGCAGCAAAGGAACCGTCAGGGAAATGACAGTTTTCCTGGTGGCAGAAGGTAACCACCACCAAGCAGTGTTTCACATAAAAAATACAAACAAAATGAGAACATTACCAAAGGATGTTGGTCCTAAGAGTCTGCCCACACTAAGCTGTATAAAATTCACAGATATCACCTCACCAATACACGGAGCTCCTGTATTTACTGTCTTGCTCAATGAACAGCTTCTTAGGTTTGTGGATAAATTTTAGCTCTGAGGTTGTTCACCACACAGCAGGCCATGAGGCCTCTGCTGCTCATCTTGTCTGAATGCCTGAAAAGTTCTGGACTTAAAGTGGCTGACCAGCCTGAAGACTCTCTAATTTTTCTCTAGATGGTGGAGGAGGCTGCTAGAAGCAGCAAAAGATGGAGAGCAGGAGAGTCACAGTGGCAACTCTGTACATGGCTTTGCAAGATGCAAGGCACAAGGATTCATTTCTCCATTAAGCTGAAAGCAGCAGTACTTGTTGTAGGACCAGGGCTGTTCTTGTGCTTTTTGCAGCCATCTGCCAGAAACAGACTCCAGTTTTCCAAGTGAGAGCCAGATTGAAGCTACTGCTCAGTTAGGCAGCAATGGACATCAATGGACATCAATGGACATCAAGACCTGAAGTTTGTGATCAGAGTCACAGCAGAATTAAGTTGCACTTATGTAACGGTTTTCCCTGGGTCAGGTTTTTTGGTAGCAGGGGGGCTACAGAGGTGGCTTCTTTAAACAAAAAAAGAGTTGCCAGAAGCTTCCCAAGTAGCTGACAGGGCTGGGGCCAGTCAATTCTAAGCTGGATCCTGCACCTGACCCAGGCCTGGCCAATTAGTGATGGAGGTAACACCTCTGTGAATAACATATTTGAGAAGGAGAAGAAGTTGTTGCACATTTGCAAAGTGGCAGCAGCAACAGGGAGGGAGAATGTGAAAACATCTCCGCAGACACCAAGGTCAGTGGAGAAGGAAGGGGAGGAGGGTGCTTAGGCACTGAGAAGGCTCCCCTGTGATATGTGATGAGGACCATGGTGAAGCAAGTTGTCCCCCTGCAGTTCGTGGAGAACCACTGGGAAGCAGAGATCCACTCGCAGCTTGTGGAGGAGCCCACGCTGGAGCAGGTGGAGGCCGTGACTCACTAAGAAGTTCATCCTGGAGCAAGTTCCTGGCAGGACCTGGGAGTCTGTGGGGAGAGAGGAGCCCACACCAGAGCAGATTTGCTGTCAGGACTTGTGATCCTGTGAGAGACTCAGGCTGGAGCAGTCGGTACCTGAAGGGCTGTTCTCCTGGTGGACAACCCAGGTTGGGGCAGAGTGTGAGGATCTGCCTCTGTCGGAGGCCCCATGCTGCAGCAATTCGTGAGGACCTGCAGCCCATGGGAAGGACCCACACTGGAGAAGTTCATAAGGGATTGTCTCCCACGGGAGGGACCCCACAGTGTAGCAGTGGGAAGTATGAGGAGACCTCCCCCTGAGAAGAAATAGTGGCAAAGTCCATCTGTAATGAACTCACCATAACCCCCATCCCCTGCGCTGCTGGGGTAGGGAGGAAAGGGAATCTCAGGAAGAGGGAGGGGTGGGGGGAGGTGTTTTTAAGATTCAGTTTTACTTCTCATCTCCCTGCTCTTATTGTTTCTTTACTAAATCAAACCTTTTTCTCCCGAAGCTGAGTCTGTTTTGCCTGTGACACTAATTGCTGAGTGAGCTCTCCATCCTTATGTCAACTCACAAGCTGTATGTTATATTTCTCTCTCTGTCCAGTTCAGGAGGGGGAGTGATTTTATGACTGGATGGACATCGGGCTAAACCACCACAACTTGGAAGGAGAAGTGATGTCAGGTTGGGATTTTGGTTCAGTTCCATTACTGGAAGAAGCAGACACATAACTTTATCTGTACAAGAGCTGAGTAGCCAGCCATGCTGCTTGCTATCTCATTTCTAAGGCCAGAATACAGGATTTCTAGCCAGGATAGATGATTTACAAGAAGGTGTAAAAAAACCTCATCATGCACCTAATTATGCTTTACTACACTGTGGGGGGATATTTCCTTCTGAGTCCATCTGGTGACGAGACCATACCCTGAAGCATGTGGATTGATTGCCCTCATGGTTTTTTTTTACCCTAGTTACTCTAACTGCTGATGTTTTATTTTTATTCACATGAATGTCTAAGCCTTTTTGAAGCATTGAAAATTATGATTTAATTGTGCAATGAAAATCAATAATGGAAGTGCTTACAAAGCCAGCTTGATTTAGGAGTGAAACCCAAAGGCAGCTGCTTTCTCTAAGAGTGACAGAAAAAGTTAAAGAAAAGCAACAGCAAAAAATTCCAGAGCCTCTTTTTTTCTTAACTGATGTTTGTCATGGGTTTAACCCCTTCAGCATCTCATGGGAACTTTATTACAGGCTTCTATTACCAGTTTATAAAAGTAAAACAAGTCAATCAAATAAACGGGAATACCCAATTAGAAAGAGGTGCTTTGAAAGGTGAGAATATATACTCCTCTACCAGAACACAGCTGTTTCCACACCTTTAAGTCTATGACAGCTTTATTCTTCAAGGGAGATTACAGAGATAAGGATGAAGATCTGCTAAGGCATTTAGTGCAGTATCCCTGCCAACAGCACTTATTCCCTTTCACACGCTGACAGATGCTAGTGCTTTGCCTAGGGTTAAACATCCCGGGTTTTCTCCATTTCCCAGAGGAGAGCACTTTCAAAGCTCATGCATTCCAGTTTCTAAAGCTCCAGATAGAGTGAGTGCCACCTCGTGGTTAGCTCTCCCTGCTGCACTGTTGCGAAGGCTGGTGCCAGGGCTCCAGCCTGGGGCTCAGAGACCGCGTCCCAAAAAGCAGACTGGGGTTAGGGGACTCACAATGGAGAGGGCAGTAGAGAAGAGTGCCTAGATTCAGTGCTGGGATGCTGAAGAGGAGGAAAGCAGCCCCCGTCAAAAAACATGCATCCAAGAATGGTTTACACCACCTGTCCCCTGTCCAGTGTGTGATCTAGAGGCAGGTTTCAGTCTCCAGGACCCCTGGAGTCATGCATCTTGCCTATGGGAAATGCCTGATGCATGAAAGCTTCCTCTCCCTGCCCCTCTCAGAAGGATCCTCTGAAAATCCTACGCCCTTGCAAAAAACTGAGTTGCTAAGGGCTGGTGAATGGGAAATGACTGAAAATCCCTTCTCTCTGGGGAGAGCAAGTGCCTGCATTCATTTGGGATCAAGGGAAAAGCCCCTCACCCCAGTGCTGCTACTGTCTCATATCCATCACTTGGACAGACATACCCTTCATTGGGTGGAAAANCTCTCAGAAGGATCCTCTGAAAATCCTACGCCCTTGCAAAAAACTGAGTTGCTAAGGGCTGGTGAATGGGAAATGACTGAAAATCCCTTCTCTCTGGGGAGAGCAAGTGCTTGCATTCATTTGGGATCAAGGGAAAAGCCCCTCACCCCAGTGCTGCTACTGTCTCATATCCATCACTTGGACAGACATACCCTTCATTGGGTGGAAAACTATCTGAATGGCTGGGCCTGGAGGGTGGTGAATGGAGTTAAATCCAGCTGGCAGCCAGTCACCAGTGGTGTGCCCCAGGGCTCTGTTTTGTTTAACATGTTTATTAATGATCTGGATGAGGGGATTGAGTGCACCCTCAGTAAGTTTGCAGATGACATTAGGTTGGGTGGGTGTGTAGACCTGCTTGAGGGCAGGAAGGCTCTTCAGAGGGACCTGGACAGGCTGAATAGATATGCTGTGGCCAATTGTATAAAGTTCAACCAGGACAAGTGCTGGGTCCTGCACTTAGGCCTCAACAACTCCAGGCAATGCTACAGGCTTGGGGCAGAGGGGCTGGAAAGCTGTCTGCAGAAAAGGACCTGCAGAAAAGGCAGCCGGCTGAACATGAGCCAGCAGTGTGTCCAGGTAGCCAAGGAGGCCAATGGCATCCTGGCCTGTATCAAAAATAGTGTCACCAGCAAGACCAGGAAAGTGATTGTCCCTCTGTACTCGATGCTGCTGAGGCACCTGTGTCCAGTTTTAGGCCTCTCACTGCAAGAGGGACATCAAGGAGCTGGAGCATGTCCAGAGATGGGCAACAAAGCTGAAGAAGGATCTGGAGAACAAATCTTATGACGGAGCTGAGGAAGTTTAGCCTGGAGAATAGGACGCTGAGAGGAGACATGATCACTCTCTACAACTACCTGACAGGAGGTTGTAGCAAGGTGGGGGTGAGTCTCTTCTCTCAAGTAAAAAGTGATAGGACAAGAGGAGATGGTCTCAAGTTGCACCAGGGGAGGTTCATAGAATCATAGAATGGTAGAGTTGGAAGGGACCTTTAGAGATCACCTAATCCAACCCATCAGCTAGAGCAGATCCACCTACATCAGGTGATCTAGGTGGACCTGCTTTAGCCGGGGGTTGAACTAGATGATCTCTAAAGGTCCCTTCCAACTCCTACCATTCTGTGATTCTGTGATTCTATGATTAGGTCATGCAGGAATGTGTCCAGGTGGGTTTTGAATGTCCCCGGCAAAGGACACTCCACAACCCATCTGGGCAGCCTGTTCCAGTGCTCCGTCACCCTCATAGTGAAGAAATTCTTCCTGGTATTTCTTTGGAACCTCTTATGTTCCAGCTNACAGAATCTCAGAAACACTATGGTTGGAAAAGACCTTCAAGATCTTTAAGATCTACCCAGTAACCTAACACTGCCAGACCCATCACTAAACTAAACCATGTCACTCAGCACTTCCTCTATGTGTCTTTTGAACATCTCTAGGGATGCTGCCCTTACTGGGCAGCCTGTTCCAATGCTTAAAAACCCTCCCAGTGAAAAAGGTCTTCCTAATGTCCAATATAAACCTCCTCTGGTGCAACCTGAGCCCATTTCCTTGTGTTCTACCATTCAAATACATATAACACCCCAGAAGTTCTCCTCCTTTGTCAGTACCAGGAAATACTGTGACCAGACAGAATGAGTCTTAGGACACTGTACCTTTCCCACCTTGCATTAAATACATAGGTTCATGAGAGGAATAGGGCAGCCAGATCTGATCAGAAGCAGAATCTGACCATTCATTTGAAAAACAAATAGCACGTTTGCATAGCAGAATGCATAAAATAGCAAAGTTTATGGGTATATGAGCAAAGGAAGAGTATGAGAGTATTGCACAGACTGGGGAAAACCTTACTGTGCCTGGCTGGTGTGGAAGACACATCTCTAGCAAGTCTGCAGATTTTTTGTTTAAAGCTGTCCCTATTTCAGCTATATGATACACACTTCCCCATTAGCACATGTGTTACTAAAAAGCAAAGACTACACATTTGGCTTTCTAGAACACTTTATTTGGAGAGGCTTCTCACATCACTGAATACTGGTTCTTTGTTAAGGCAATTCAGAAGGGTCTGGACAGGAAGGGGAGGGAGGGAACTGAGATTGTGTCAACGGGATTGCATTAAGGCAAAACTCCCTCCTTCTGCATTTCACCACAGTAAAATCCATATAAAGGCCAGAACAGTAAATGACTCATGCCAAGGAAGAGATTCAGTGCAAACATATCCCACTGACTATCTGTAGAGAGGGCTAGGTCCTTGACTGTGGCAAATTGACGGTGCCTTATTAGCCACAAAGCGATGCGGATTTAGCTTTGTTGAGGAACCCAGCTTGGGTTCAGAGAAGCATTTCAGCATGTGTTTCATATGCAAGCACAGATTTAAATGGTCTCCTGAATTAGGGCCACAGCCCTTTGAGTGCAAGTCTGTGAAGTTAACAGAGTTTAATCTTTATTCACTACATAAATATATCATTCTGCGTCCCTTCTTTGGTTCTCTTCTTATTGTATTGCTACTAACTGAGTACATCCCCTTAGTTTCTTTAATATGTTTTCCATTTCTACCATGCTTTGCAATCCTTTTATGTTTTAAGTGTATTATGACATAAAAATGTATTCTCCTTTGGAAAGCATTTAGTGCAAAGGCTGCAGAGTTTGGGTATTCCTGGAGGACTAGGTTATATGGGATGTTTTTCCAGTGAGTAGTAATGTGCACTGTGAGTAACGCCACTGACAGAAGAGGCATAATTTGCAGGGAAGAACACTGCTCAGTTCACATACCAGCAACACGTTGCAGACCCCAAACATTTCTCTCTTTCCACAAGAATTTCTTAATTCCAAAATAGTCACTAATACTTGCATTGGCTTGGGGAAACCCCTTTTGTTATCCCAGCTGCAAACTGAAGGAAAGTATGGCAGAAATGCTACCAAAAGTATGAAGACATGTGCAGGCAGAAGCAGTATATAACATTTCGTAATCTTAAAAGTTGTCTTTATCTCTCAAGAGAGAGGTCTCCAGCTGATCTCTGACAGAAAACCTTGGCACCTGATGGGCCTCGGTATTGAAACTTACGAAAGGTTTATCTCTAGCAAAGTGGAAAATAAGGCAAAGAAATCGAGCACATATTACTGTTCAAAACAACATTTCCTGGATACATGTGGATACACAACTTTTGTATGATCTGGAACCGTGTATAACGTTCATGCCTTAAAAAGCATGAGCACCCTGCGTATTTCCTGATACAGAGAAGAGCATCCATTATGAGGGAATCAAAAGGGTGAATACCAGGCATCAGTACAAGTCTTTTGGGGTTTAAACTTTCTTCATGCCTTTTCCCATAAGGCAAGCAAACACTGTCATAACCATTTTGGGTTTTACTTCAACCAGGTCTTCTGGAAGGGCATAGACTCTTGCTCCAATTTTTCTTGCCATGGAGATGGCATATCTGCATTGCAGAGGTGAAAAAGAAGAACAAACAAACATACAAACCAATTAGCACAGTAGCATTAATTTCCCCTTTGTTAAGAAGTTTTTTATGTGATCAATACTGTACTGGGTTGGGAACTTTCTTACAGATTCAACAACATTAAACTTTTCCATAGGAATGTATGAGACAGGTTTGTAGAGAACTACATTTCTAGTAACAGGTAGAGTGTAATCCTTGATGGTTAAAATACTGATAACCTGCAGCAAAGGAGACTGCAGGTCAAACCCTGATATGAAATATTTAGTCTCCTATCCCCTGAAAGATTCTTCTCATAAACAGCTATTCTGATCTTGCTCCCCCTGAGTCTCTGGGGCTTGGTCTTTGCACATAAATTCACAGGGATGGAGGGCAGAAGGCTGATGTTGGTGGAAATCAACATTCAAGGACTTCTGCTTGAGTCATATCCAGAATTTGCAAGCTGACCTTCCAGCCTCTCTGCTCAGAGTGCACTGCTGCCCAGCTAGCTGTTCTCCTGTGGGTATGTCTCTTCTATTTTTTCATTTTAGAAACTAGAAAATCAGAGGTTCTTCCCACTGCAGACCACATACATTCATGAAATACTCCCAAAAATGCAGAGAAACATGAAGAGAAAGAGAAAACATCAGCAGAGGAGTGAAGAAATTAAGTACAGAAAGAAGCACATGGATTGCAAGGAAAAATAAGATGTTAGGAAATGGAAGGGAGGAAGGACTGTGTGAAAAGTCTTTGTAAAAATGATGGCAGCTTTCATTGCCTTACAGTCACTCTTTTCTCTTTTGTAGTTACCATGTAGCAAAGGAGAAGCTAAACTGATGATCAAACTGGGAAGCGGCAGTTAAACTGGCAAGAACCCTGTCCTCCTCCTTCTCTCTTAAATATGCCCTTGTTCCACCTCTGTGTGACTAAAGAGGTACTATGGCCTCTAATCACTGGTTTCTATGGCTCACTATTGTTGGCATTGTTCCCTGATCTCTGAAATAATTTGAAATTTAATAAGAGAAAATAGGAGCTTGTGAAGCCAAGTGATTTTGATCCCTTCAAGGGAATTATAAAGCAGGAATTATAACATTACACACTTCATTTCCATTGATAGTCTTTTTTACTGCCTAACTCCTAGCCTTCATGCTTCTAGCTCTGGAGGTATTTCTCAGCTGAGGTTGTGCCAGATGAGAATGATAACAGAGCAGTTTTCAAAGACAGTGTCAGGCAAGCCTGAGAGGGTAATTTGTATGAAGTGTCAGTCACTTGGCAGAAACATACTTAGCATTATTTAGTTTCTCCTCATCGTTCAGGTCCTCTGTTTTCAAGAGGTCATAATTGATTGATCCTGGCTGAATGGCATCAATGAGATCCAGGACTGGCATGCTGGTGCTGATTTTGCTGTCCTGCATAGATGAAAAATAAAATTAGACACAAGAACAAGATGACAGATCTCCCAGAAAACCATAGTCTCACGAGCATATTTGCTCATGAGCATTGGCCAGCTCAGTCAAATATTATTTAGATCTTTTCAAAGGGCTGCTTAGCATCATTTTTCATCTAAGGTAGACTAAGGACCCTTTTAAGCACTTTTTTTTTTTCCCCAGTGGATGAGATATCATTGAAGCATAAGATGGGCTAGTGTGAGGCTAGTGAATTTGCTTCCTGTGGGAAGATGATATTGATACATGTCTACTGACAAGAGGTGTGAGGGGGACCAGCTTTGTGACTCCTGAGCTCATTGTGTGAAGTCTGATGGATCTGTCCTTGCCTGATGCAAACTGCTGATTTATACCCTCAGAGTGCTCTCCAGCTTGGGAAGCATCACAGATGCATTGGTGAAATTGGAAGCTCTCTGGAACTGGTCTGTCTCTGCATTTATATGGTACTTTGCAAAATAGGACAAGGTAATCCTGAATGGTACTACCAGATTATAAACATATAGCTATTGTTCTTTTTAATACTGCTATTTGTAATTGCTGTTGTTTAATAATCAACAGTACAGTAGATCTTGCTTAATTCCAGTCATCATTCATGGCTCCATGCTTTGATTTCCTATGTTAAGCTGGCATTGAAGGTGTTTCCTGTTACGTTCATATAATGCTTCTGTTACCTTTTCATAATAAAGTCCCATGAATAAAATCAGTATATCTGAATCTGCCTTTAAAAGGGAATGAAAAATATGCAACTAAATATAATGTAGCGTGTGTCTGTATATGAATGTCACAAAATCACAGAACCAGAGAATCACAGAGTGGTCAGGGTTGGAAGTGACTTCTAGAGGTCGTCCAGTCAAACCCCCTGCTAGAGCAGGTTCACTTTGATCAGGTCACACATGAACGCGTCCAGGTGGGTTTTGGAAACCTCCAGAGAAGGAGACTCCACATCCTCACTGGGCATCCTGTTCTAAATATATAGATGTATATCTATATACACGCAATTTATATAACATAGAGACAAACACTATGAGTAAGAGATTCCTAAGCAGAGACTTGTAACAAAAAACTCTACCTTGAAACTGGAGATGGTTGAATCCTTCCCAGCTGCAGTCAGTGTTTCGTTGACCCAGCTAACAATTATTTCATCATTGACCTTCTCTCCGCCACCAATGTCTTCAAGGATATTCAGGGTGTACCTTATGGGGGAAACCAGGATACCTGCATTTGCTCAAAGCCTACTGTAACCTCAGAACTATCCTGTATGTGTGCAGCTTGACTGGAATCATCCCAACCGTCTTGATATTCCCACCAGTTCCAACAGATCTGATATTCCCCTGCTTCCCACAAACTCACAGTGTATATAAATGACAACAGGATAATTAATCTAATGGATTTAATTCATCCCCAATTCCTTAATCACCTTTTCAGTATTGTCAAAGGTTTTTCATATTCAAAATTCCAAAAAGGTCCTTCCTGGTGGATTTGGGTGTAAATTACTTGCTCTCATAGTGCTTAAAAATAACCACTGTCTTCAAGGCCAGAAGGAAATTGTTATGCTCATCTAAGGCTGACCTTCTGCACAAATGCAATCCTGGAATATTTTGCTTATATGTCAGCATACACCTTGGAAAGACATCCAGAATTGATGGTAATCACCACATCCCTAGATTAACTACTTGCGTGATAAATTTATATTTAGCTTTATAGACTGAATTTAGTCTGTGTTCAGTTCCTATCCACCATGTCTCTATATAACCAATTAGGGAGCCCTTACACACATGGAGACTTCAAGTGGGAACAGGTAGTGAGTTACATCTGCTTTAGGTAGCAGATCCCAAAACTTCTGCATTAATTCCTTCTTTCCAGTACATTCTCCCCATTCCCTTTCAACTTCTTTTTCTATCTCCCATGCAATGCACATTTATTTGTACCATACAGTAAAAACAGAGCCTTTGGAGCCTTCCCAGTGACAGCATCAGGAAACTATTTCAATGCAAACTGAGCATACCAAACCACTCCCAAGTTTGAGCCTGACTGCCATACCTTCTCATCAACTGCCAGATTAAGGCCAGCGTGAGTGTACGGTTTCCTTCATTCAGATCTTGCCCAGCGATGCCAACAAGGGAAAATTTGGCTTGATTCTTTCCCAGTTCCACTGCATAGTTGCAGTTTTCAAGCTGTTGATGACAGAGTCAATTAGTGGAGTTCAAAAATACAGAAATAAAGACAAGACACTGGTACTTTAAATTCTTTGGATGGCTTAGCCTGAATCCTTATGTTGCCCAACAAGAGCTTTGTGGTAATAAAGCTTCAACTACTAGCAGCCAGTTCCACCCCAAAAATGACATGATAAACAGTTAACATAGAAGCAAATGTTAAATTTAATTATCAGAGCCTGAAAAATGGATTACCCTGGAAAATATGAATCTATGGCTCATGCATGATCTATGGCTCCAGCATCATGGCATTGCACTGAGACAAGGGATTAGTGTCCCAGTCAATATTTTTAGGTCAGTTAATCACTCTGGCCTAACTGGATGGAATTACTCATCCATATAGCTGGTAGAAAGCTTTGTATTTAGCAGGAACTTTGTGATCAGTTCTTGAGGCATCTGGTCAAGAATGCTTATCATCACTGTCTTCATTTGATGGGGAGGGCAGTGATCCAGACAGCTGCAATTAAATTGGTGCCATATGATTCAGTGAAGATGCATTATAATTGAAGACTAAGATAGTAGCAAAACTGCAAATACAGTTCTTGAATATTCACACAAAAGGTGTCAAGTCCTTTTACTTTACAAATATTGTTCACCCATCAACAGAGCCAGTGAGCCAAATGGATGAAAAATTACTCACTGACTAGGCAAAAAGGCATTTAATGTGCTGTACTTGGGACTTGAGAGCAACATGAGTGCCAAGATCACTCTTTGAAATGGTACGGACATCTTTTGAGGGTATGGCGTTGCTACTGGAGCTATTCCAGCTGTTTGTACCTTCTTCATGTTGCCACCCAGTTTAGGATATGGTGGTTTGTTCACTCTGTTCCAGTCTACTGGCACTTTGATCTTTTCATAGAGCTGGAAGATAACCAGAGCATCTGACAGGTCACTGCAAACAATAAAAAAGGTATGTCATTGTCCAAAGAACAGAAGAAAGGAACACAAACTATTAGTAGAAGTAAATCTAGTTTCCTAAAAATAAAAAAAACATCTATTCTTATAGGGTCCGAAAGTTTTTATGCTTTTGTAAACAATTTGCTGCCTGTATTTATCATCTGAAGGATGTATAATAACTCCTCCTACCTATATAAGTGATTTACACGTGGATTAACACCCAGGGAGTTCATCCAGTTCCTGAACGTCCTCTCTTCCCTTGTCTCACCTAAAACAACAGATACATCAATCAACAGGCCTGCAAAACATCTCACTCCAGTAAAATAAATGTCTTGTGATGAAACCATAATTCAGAATTTATAGCACACTGAACCATAAAGAGAAGGAGACACTGGCTGACATGTGAAGTAAGAGAGCAGAGTGCAGCTAGATTATACACAATCCACATCTGACCTCTTTCAGTTTAAAGTCATTACCCCTTGTCCTATGGCAGCAGGTACTTACAAAAAGTTCATCCACATCTCTTTCATAGCACCCCTTAATATACAGAAAGGCCATAATAAGGTCTTTTCAGAGCCTCTCCAGGCTGAGCAACCCCAACTCTTTCAGCCTGTCTTCATAGCAGGTGCTCCAGTCCTCTGATCATTTTGCTGTCCCTCCTCCGGACTCACTCCAGCAGCTCCATGTCCTTCTCATGTTGGAGGCCTCAGAGCTGAACACAGTACTGCAGGTGAGGTCTCACCAGAGCGGAAGAGAGAGGCAGAATCACTTTCCTTGACCTACTGGCCAAGCTGTTTTGGATGCAGCCCAGGTTGGCTTTATGGGCTGCAAGCACACATTGAAGGCTCAAATTCAGTTTTTCATCTACCAAGACCTTCTCCTCAGGGCTGCTTTCAAATCATTCTCTTCCCAGCCTGTACTTGTGCTTGAGATTGCCTCGAACCATATGCAGGACCTTGCACTTGGCCTCACTGAACTTCCTGAGGTTTGTACAGGCCCACCTCCCAAGCCTATCCCATGTTTCTTGGAATGCAGCCCTTCCCTCCAGCTTGTCGACCACACCACACGTCTTGGTGTCATGGGTAAACTTGCTGAGGGTGCATTCAGTCCCACTGTCCATGTCACTGACAAAGCTGTTAAACAGCACTAGTCCCAGTACCAGTCCCTGAGGAACACCACTGGTCACTGCTCTCCATTTAGACATTGAGCTATTGATCACAACTCTTTGAGTGCAATCACCCAGCTCATTCCTTACCCAGCAAATGGCCCATCCATCCAATCCACGTCTCTCTAGTTAGAGGCAAGGATGTCATGTGCAACTGTGTCACATGCTTTGCACAAGTCCAGTTAGATGATATCAGATCAACTCTTCCTTTGAACTAACAAACATGCTTCAGACATCCCACAAACATTTTTGTCTTTTAGCATGCCCTATCCACAGAACAGACCTCCAAAATACCAAAAGTTACATGTAGATAAAAGCAGTCTTCCTCTCTCAAGGCTGCCTGTGCTGGCTGTGAGGTGAACATATGTGTGAAGGGACATAAAATTAGGTTAACGTATCATCAACTCAGAGATGGGCATACTGTGGCAAAGGTGGCCAGAAACACCCTTTATTTGCGTTTTCCTCACCTTCAATCGAGCTCCAGTCAATGTCCTGGTTCTCTGGCTTATGCAGGGCAGGGTATTTGTTGAACAAGTTGGCAATGAAGGCCAAGTTCAGCTTTGGGTTCCCTCGGACGACGTCCGTGGCTGTGACGAACTGTCGGCAGCCGAGCCGTTCGGCCTGCTGCAGCATGCACTCTGCTCGCTGCACGTCATCCTTCTCCTGTGACAGCAGACAAGACCCTCAGCTTCACCCCCACCTGACACTGCATGCATGACTTGCTCGGGCTCTTTGCATGTGGAGCCAGCTGCAGGGCTCTCATTTACAGCTTGTCCTATGTCTCACTTTTACTAATGGTGTGCCTGTGTTCTCAAATGGGCTCTACCTCCAATCCAGACAGCTCACCTGTATGGATTGCTCTGACAGTCATCATAGAAACAGAGAATTACAGAATGGTAAGGGTTGGAATCACAGAATCTTAAGTGTTGGAAGGGACCTCTAAAGATCATCTAGTCAAACCCCCCTGTCAGAGCAGGACCACCTAGATTGGGTCACACAGGAACTCATTCAGGTGGGTTTTGAATGTCCCCAGAGAAGGAGACTCAACAACCCACCTGGGCAGCCTGTGCCAGTGCTCCATCACCCTCCCAGTGAAGAAATTCTTCCTTATATTTCTTTGGAAACTCTTATGTTCCAGCTTGTACCCATTGCTCCTTGTCCTAATCATTGGTCATCGTTGAGAACAGCCTGGCTCCATCCTCCTGACACTCGCCCTTTACATATTTGTAAATATTAATGAGATCACCCCTCAGTCTCCTCCAAGCTAAAGAGACCCAGCTCCCTCAGCCTCTCTTCATAAGGGAGATGCTCCACTCCCTTAATCATCTTGGTGGCCCTGCACTGACCTCTCTCCAGCAGTTCCCTGTTCTTCTTGAACCGAGAGACACAAAGCTGGACATGAGATTCCACATACGGTCTCAAGAGGGCAGAGTAGAGTGGGAGCAGAACCTCGCTCAACCTGATGGCCACACTCTTCTTGATGCATCCCGGGATGCCATTGGCCTTCTAGGTCACGAGGGTACATTGCTGGCTCATGGTTAGTTTATTATCAACTAGGACTCCCAGGTCCCTCTCTGCAGAGCTGCTCTCCAGCTACATATTAGTAGTTTATCAGTGTGGTTCAATGGCTGTTAAAATTTTCAGCAATAACATCTATCAGAACAAAACACATCATTTAATTATTTGAAAGCTTTGATTTCTGAAATCCAAAATCATGTTGCAATGCTAAAAGAAGTTTTCTTGGTCTGGCAAACCTTAGACTACTCTGTGTTGGCCAGCAATGGAAGTAGCAGACAGAAAACACCAGCATTTACGCTCAACTTATCTCATCTTACCCGTAATCCTGACATGTCAATAGTAATAGCCGGAATGCCTTCTTCATCTCCCTTGGGGGCAACTTGGTTCAGCAAATGGTAATAAGCTCTTGAGTCCTGTGACAGACAGAGAAAATTAAAGTGAGGAAAAATTACATCTAAAGCTTCAGTTTAGCATGCCACTGCTTCCCTGAACAATGTGACTGCATGCTTCATTTTTATTACATCAATCATTGAGCTAGATAATTAAATTAATTAAGATGGAAGCACTTAGCAATTCCTACTTCATGCTGTATTTGCCAGATCTATTTCTTCCCTAAACCAATATAGATATATATATATATTCTGCAGAATGCTGGATACAGGAGACAAAATGCTGTGTGTTGCACTTAAAAAAGCACAGCAACAACAAAGAGATAATAGAATTGACTTAACCTGAACATCAAATCAGAGATAAGAAAATGCATACCTTTATAATGCTGTAGAAGTCAGGCTGCTGAGCATTTAATAAAAGAAAATGCAGAAGGAGAAAGGAGATGTTTAAAGCAGATTTCAAAGCAATGCTGGAACAGTTGTGGAAGAGAAAGCATAGTTTTCAAGAAAAAAAGTTAAAATCAACAACAACATCTGTGGTTTTTGGGAAAAAGGGCATGAACAAGACAAGGATTTAACCCATTGTGTCTTTAATCTTTTGTGAAATGTAATGTTGCTTCCATGTGTGGAAAATAGTAATCTCACTTCAGAAATAAGTTGAAGAACTCAAAAGAAAGCTACATGTTAACACCTAGGAACTTGACTAATTAACCTAACAAATAATCTTCAAAATATAAAGCAGATTACCCAAACTATTTTAAATCTTATATTTCTGCACTACTACTCACCATATCTAGAAAGTGGTTATTTATAACAGAAGTGAGGTAGGGAAACATAATTAAAGAATAGCTGTAAAGGGTGAAGTCTTGGCCTCTGAGAGATAAATGTCCATCTTACTTTGCAACTGTAAATAAAGTAAGTATGATTTATCTTTCACTTGCAGACAGGATTTAATCAGTTGCATTACAATCCTCTCAGCCAACCTACAGAAAGATGGGGAAGACTCCATTCCTTTCCCTCTCCATGGATATTCTCCAGTCATCTCCACTCAGCGAACCAAAAATCTGTTGCAATAAAAATTGGACTGCCAAGTGTGACTCTCAGATCTTCCTGTTGCCTTCCCTGGTGGGTTTTCTTTTCTGTATATGAAGTAAGTCATGGTAAATGATTTCTCATGCTTCAGTCCCCGGTGAAGCCTACAAGCAGGCATCTCCAAAGCAGAGTTTTTATCATGCTGTGCTGGGAGTGGGCAGGTCAGGCTGTAGCTGGTGAAGTCAATGTGCTGGCCAACCCCAGCTTTCCTGGAAGCCAGCTCAAACACCCTCCCTTACATACCCTCTAAAGCCCTGGGAAGCTGGCTGGGCCTCACACTGTAGCTTTAGTTTCTGAAACTCACCAGTGTGCCCTTCTGAGGTTCAAATATATCTGTCTTGGACAAGTCCTACAGAGAAAGCTCTGCTGAAATCTGCACCCACAAACTCGTGAAGTCCCAAGTACATGAAACATGCTGCATAGACTAGAGATCCATTTTTGCTAGTGTCTCCCCATCTAGCTAAATTATTTTGAGTAGCCCCATGGAACTAAAACTTATAGGGAAGTGCATGCAGGTCTATAGCAAAGGCTGAGACAGAGAAGCACATAACCCAGGCATTGTATTGAAGGAAAGATGAAGTGAGGGAGTTGGAAGGACCCCATCCTCTTCCCCTACACCTTGTTACTTGTCTGGGTAAGGTCCAGCCTTTTCCAAACCAAAGCCAGGAAAAGAGGTATTTAAGGACATTTAGGAAGCAAGAGAGCAATAGAGGCAGGGAACTGAAAATACAGCAGTAGAGTCCATATGCCCTGTTCAGAGCCAATAGACATTCTTTTTTCCAGGCATTTTGTGTGCTGGGGCTGGCAGGGATGATTGGAAGGTCAGGAGGAGGAGGAATACTACTGAGTGGAAAGGTAAACCCCATGAAAATTATTTGTATGCACCCAGGTCCTGGGGATTTGGGTGTGGAGCTGCTGTTTAGCTATTGTCTCTCATACCTTGATATCTGTGCTGAAGTTGTTGACTTTGTTGCATCCTGCATTCTCCAGGTGATAGTTTGCCCACCTCAGCAGCAGTTCCTCTGGAGACAACTTCATCAGATCCTCCAGGCTTTCTCCTTCTCTCAGAAGAGCGATCAAGGCTAAGCAAGGAAAAAAAGACAAAAAAATATGAGGTTGTGAGCAACAACATCTTCAGCTACATCACATTGCTCAGCGTCCTGTCCAATCTGGCCTGGAATGTTTCCAGGGATGGGGCATCTACCCCCTTTCTGAGAAACCTGTGCCAGTGTTCACCACCCTCATCATAAAAAAAAAAAATATTCTATCTAATCTAAATCTACTTTCTTTTAGTGTAAAGCCTTTACACCTTGTCCCATCACTACATGCCCTTTTATAAAGTTTGTTCCCATCTTTCTTGTAGGCCCTTTTAAGTACTGAAAGGCTGCAATAACATCTCCCTGGAGCCTTCTCTTCTCCAGGCTGAACAACCCCAACTCTCTCAGCCTGTCTTCATGGCAGAAGTGTTACAGCTCACTGATCATTTTCCTGTCCCTCCTCTGGATTTGTTCTAACACATCCATGTCTTTCTTGTGCTGAGGACTTCAGAGCTGCACACAGTGATGCTGAGGACAAGTGGCAAGATGGAAATGAAAACATGAACACAGACTTTCAGCAGCTCAGATGAAATCTTGGTCACCTTCACACTGAAACTGGATCCACACAGGTATTCTGAAGAACTGGCATGTGATTTCATAGGCTCAGGGGCCAGTAGGTCTAACGCATCTGTCAATTGAAGATACCCTATTTATATTGAAAAATTAACACAGTAGTTATATAAAAGGAGGAAGAGATGGAATGGAAGGATCTATCCTTGCAACTGAAGGATTTTCAGCTGATCTCTGGAGCATGAAAGGCTTTAGGACAAGTTTTTAAAAGAACAACTAGTAACATGGAAACTAATTATTAATGTGACAAAAAGGGAGAGTATATCACACTATTCTGATCTCCTTCTGATATCTTTTGTCATACCTTGAAATAGAATGGATTCCTATGGATTTGCTACATAATGAAAGACCTATTATGTCTGGAGTTCCACAGATAATTTGCTAGAGGGTGCTATGGGGTTAAATTGGACCAGAAGGGTATAACAGAAACATTTGAAAGTAGGCAGTAGATTTTATGAAGAAAACAGTGTTAACACTGACAGAAGTAGGCTGGAAGAAGGGTCCTTGTGGAGTTGATCCTGAATTGATTTTTGTATTGATGCTTTTGTTTTTATTTGCATCAATTATCTTGGCACAAATGCTAACAATGTGCTAAAAATGTGATGATATTCACTAGGTGGCATAGTCAATACAGAGGACAAGCAGGATATCAGACAGAAAGAACTAGATGACAGTAATAAAAAATGTAATTGAATAGCGCCACGTTCAAAGACATTCACTAGGGAATTAACATGAATAACTGCTATTAGCTAAATGCTTCTGCGAACAGAGGATGAGAACAACTTGACTGTATTAGATTTCTTCTGAGCTACTCTGAGCCACCATGTGATATGACAAGGGGAAAACCAAACATCATATTAGTGCATCCCAGGAATTTCCCATAGAGGTTAGGATGTATTACTGATTTGATATCACATGCTTACAAGCGCTGTTTGGAAATACAATGTGGCATATTAAAAAAAAGGGGAGGAAATTCACCTGGAACAGCTGTAGAGAAGGGCTATCAGGAAAAGAGAGAACCTGAAAAGAAATCAAAACGATCTTGACTTGTCTACCATGACACGCTGAAGTCTGAGATAAGAGCTGAAGGAGGAAATACCAGAAAGGGAAAAATATCTATTAAGCAGAATAATATTACCTACAAAGGAATCACAGAACAGCAGGGGTTTGAAGAGAACTGTAGAGATCATCCAGGCCAACACCTTGCTAAAGCAGGCTCCCCTCAATCAGGTTATACAGGAACTTGTCCATGTTGGTTTGAAAACCTCCAGAGAAGGAGACTCCACCCCCTCCCTGGGCAGCCTGTGCCAGGAGTTCCAGCTTGTGCCCGTTACCCCTTGTCCTGTCACTGTGTACTACTGAAAAAAAGACTCGTCCCATCCTCTCAACACCTGCCCTTTAGGTATTTATAAGCATTGATGAAGTCCCCTCTCAGTCTTCTCTTCTCCAGGCTAAACAGCTCCAGGTCTAGCAGCCTTTCCTTGTAAGAAAGATCTTCTTGTCCTCTCGTCATCTTTGTAGCCTTCCAGTGGACTCTCTCCAAAAGTTCTCTGCCCCTCTTGAGCTAGGAATCTCAAAACTGGACACAGATGTGGCCTTACTAGGGCAGACTGGAGGAGAAGGAGAATCTCCCTAGACCTCTTGGCCACACTCCTCTTGATGCACCTCAGGACGCTTTTGGCCTTCTTGGCCACGAGGGCACATTGCTGGCTCATGTTCAGTTTATCATCAACCAGCACTCCCAGGTCTCTCTCTGCAGCGATGCTCTCCAGCAGGTCAATCCCCAGCCTGTATTGGTGCATGGGGTTGTTCCTCCCCTGGTGCAGGACTCTGCACTTGTCCTTGTCGAACCTTATGAGGTTCCTGTCTGCCCAGCTCTCAAGCCGGTTGAGCTCACACCGAATGGCAGCACAGCCTCTGGGGAATCAGCCAGTCCTCCCAGTTTGGTGTCACAGAATCACAGAATCTTGAAGGTTGGAAGGCACCTTGAAAGATCATCCAGTCCAACTCCCCTACCTGAGCAGCACCATCTAGAGTAGGTCACACAGGAACTCATTCAGGTGGGTTTTGAATGTCTCCAGAGAAGGAGACTCCACAACCCATCTAAGCAGCCTGTGCCAGTGCTCCATCACCCTCACAGTGAACAAATTCTTCCTTGTATTTTTTTTGGAACCTCTTATGTTCCAGCTTGTACCCGTTGCCCCTTGTCCCATCACTGGCCATTATTGAGAAGAGCCTGGCTCAAACGTCTTGACACCCACCCTTTAGGTATTTGTAAACATTAATGAGATCACTCCTCAGTCTCCTCTTTTTCCAAGCTGAAGAGCCCTCTCATAAGGGAGATGCTCTCATTGATGGAGATGTTGAACGAGACTGGCCCCAGAACCAATCCCCATGGAACTCCACTGGCCACAGGCCTCCAACTTGATTTGGCTCCACTGATCAACACCCTCCGGGCTCTGTCATTCATCCAGTTCTGGATCCACCTCACTGTCCACTCATCCAACCCACACTTCCCAAGTTTAGAGGAGCCAGAGCTGTATTTTCCCAGTATGCACAGCAAAAAGATGAGAAGTTATAGTTACAAGGTGCAGAAAGGGAAATTCTGACTAGATCTAAGGAAAAAAAATTCACAGCAAGAGTGGCTGGAATGTGGAGTAGGCTGCTCAGAGAGCACTGGCCCTGAGCAACCTCATCTAACCTTGAGATTGGTACTTCTGTAAGTGAATAGTTGTATGGCTGAACCAGAGGTTCCTTCCAGCCTAAATTATTGCTGTGATTTTATAATTCTGATTTCACAAATAGGAGATGTTTGCCAATTGAGAGTAAAAGCCAAGGTTCCCAAATGATGTATAGCATTTCCTATCCCAGATTTAGTGCCAAAACACCAATATAGCTGGGTGTAGACCATCATTCCTGACCCAATGAGCATGAAATTGTCTCTATACATACAAGCTTACACACACCCTTAGACTTTGGAGTACCAGAACATGTGAAGAGCAAGGGAAATTAGAACAGTCAAGAAGAAAGGTGACTAATACTTAAAAAAAAAGATAAAGGTGTTTTTTTGTTGTTGTTTTAAGTTTTACCCTGAACACTGTTCAGTGATAACCACAGAGCACTGAAACAAACAACCACTCATACCTTCATTCCTGCTGATCTCTATGTCAGCAAAGAGTCCAATTTTGATGACTTGCCATAAAAGACCCAAAACCAGGTAAGGTTTGCCTTCTTTTAAGTCTTCAGCTCCAATATTAACAACATGGCACCCAATGGCTGAAGCAGAGTTCAGAGCCAGGTTCAGATTTTCCTAGGGAAAGAAGAGAATTTCCAAATGATGCAGGAACTGGGGAGCTGAGGATACAGGAAGGAAGTACAGCCAAAACTAATGAAACCTGTGAGAATCTTTGCTGTGAATGCTTTTACATACATAGAGTCACAGAATCAGAGAATAGTTTGATTTGGAAGGAACCTTTAAAGATCATCTAGTCCAATCACCCTGCAGTGAGCAGGGACATCTTCAACTAGATCAGGTTGCTCAGAGTCTGGTCTAAGCCAGCCAGGAATGTTTCCAGGGATAGGGCATCTACCACCTCTCTGTGCCACCTGTACCAGTACCTTCATCATCATAAAAGAAAATTATTCCTTCTATCCAATCTATATCTACCCCCTTTTAATGTAAAGCCATTACCCCTTGTCCTATCATTACAAGCTTCTGTAAAAACTCCCTCTCCAGCTTTCTTGTAGGTCTTTTTAGCTACTGGTAGGCTGCTCTACGTTCTCCCAGAAGCCTTCTCTTCTCCAGGTTGAACAACTCCAATCTCTCAACCTATTTTCATAGCAGAAGTGCTCCAGCCCACTGACAATTTTCCCATCCCTCCTCTGGTCTCACTCCAACAGTTTCATGTCATTCTTATGTTGAGAGCCCCAGAGCTGGATGCAGTACTGCAGGTGGGGTCTCACCAGAGCATAGTAGAAGGACAGAATCACCTCCCTCATCCTGCTGACCATGCTGCTTTGGGTGCAGCCTAGGATACAAGTCTGACCATGGGGAGCAGGGGAATGCAGAAACTCTTGGGATGACAAGTAATTTCTGGGTCTCAACACAAAGATGGCAAAGATGAAAGACTCCATGGCACAAGGCACTGGAGCTCAGAGCAGACTTCTGCATTCCCAATGATGTCCTGGCTGAATCCTGGTTACCAAAGCCAGGCTTCCTCTATAGCTAATGTGCAATCACACATTCAAGTACAGACTTAGCTTCAGCATGGGGCAAGCTCTCCTCCACTCAGTCTCATACACATGGAGGAATGAGGGAGCTACAACCCAACTGACCACCAGATATTCCAGGCTCTGCTCTTCCTAAGCACTACACAGAAGCCCTAAAACCTAAGATACTAATAAGTTGCCAGCTGACAATGTATACAGAAAGCACACAGTCATAAGAATCAGCATTAATAAATCTTTTGAGTTTTTAACATTGCCATTCAGCCAAGGCCAGAACTGGTCAAGCCTAGATATTTTCTTTTGTAGCTTTGGAGTACGGAATCCTGGTTTGAGAGTGTTCAGTGGAAGCAGAGTTATTCTGTGATTTGCAGTGAAGGGTAGAAAGACAGGGATGTTCAGGAACATTAGGTTCTTTCTTTCGACACTTCCTTGACATTTAAAACAAAGGGTATAAGGAAATCTGACTCACAGGTCTGCACTATTCAAAAAGGTGGCTTCATAAACAGAAGGCAAGTAAAGCAGACAAAGGAGCCTGGAAAATAGAATTTGTCATACTGATCTGCAATTTTTCACAGGAATTTCATCACTGCTGGCATGACAGAGAGATTTGATTGTAAAATACAGAGACACAGTGTAAATTCTCATAAGCTAGAAAAATGGGAGCATTTCAAATTAGTTACCTTTTCTCCACGAGACAGCTGTAAAAGGGTTAAGTTAAAGTGGAAGTTATATTGATTGAATTATGTCTATGTGTGACAGGGATTGATCTGAACTGCATCACTAAGCCACGCTGCTGACCAAAACGATTAGAACTGAAAAAATGTGGTATACAGCATAAAAATCCAATTTAATGGCTTCTGAGCTTACTTGAGCCTGGCTAATGTTCCATCAAATCAGAGTAGCTGAGGGGTAAACTGGGTTAGGTTTATATCTGTTCCATATATCTATTTGTATTTTGTGCCCAGACACAGAGATGCTGTTCATATAAAAGTATCTCTCTACATACTGCTGTGTGAGAAAAACAATAAATGGTAATATCTAGTTGCTAATACATTTGTATGGCATCTACCACAAAAGTGTCTAAAGCTTTGAACTGGTAAACATTATACATTGGGTTAAGTGCAAATACAAACACAGGTTGTTTGGTCAAATTGCTCATATGTTTGGAAAGAAACAGAACTACAAGAGTTTAAGTTTTTACACATGGACTCGAGAATCTCACGTTGCCAGAAACAGCTTTGACTGTGTTGGGCAGTACCATAGTATTTCCAGCCTTTGCTCCAAGTGATTATAGCACAGCATCCTAAGCGGAAAAGCAAGGAATTTTGTATTTTAGTACCTGTATTGTGAAGGGTGTGAGTTTCTTTTTGTTGATTGTTCTCTCATCAATGGTATCTGGCACTGAAAAGTTGATCATCTTACTGGAAAAAACAACAAGAAATACACTGGTAGCTACGAGCACACAAAATACATATATAGCTTTTGTCAGTACACTGAAGGACAAGTCAAAGAGCTGGAGAGTTACTGAACAAATACAAATAGTCCATGTTTTTGTATGTACAGAGAGGCACACACAAAACAATCCAGCAATTCTTTTGGCTCACATGCAGATGGTACTACAGGTGTAGGGCCAAGAATGCCACAAGGTGAAGTTGTGGAAAAAGTTTATTACGCAGGAAATTTCCGTGAAAGCACTCATTATGTCTTGCTGCTTCGTGTGAACCCCTAAAAGCCTTTGGACAAAATTAAAACCAAATATTTCCTCAAATTTCACTGACTTCATCTTATTGCAAAGGTGCAGAGGCAAACAAAACCTCTCATTTAACATGAAAGAAGCTCCATATCTTTACAAATAAAAGCAGCACAACCCCTTAGCATTATTAATGTTCTGAATCTGCAAAGATTCATGAGTGTAAAGTCAAGTCAGTGGCTTCCATTTAAACAGAGACGTGAGCTTCTGCAGACTCACGGTTCCCATTTGTGAGAAAGACGGGTATTATTTACCAAAGCACTATGCCATCACCAACCGCCTGGAAGAGGTCATCTGTTTCTGGATTCATTGGGACTACATGTTTACAGTCAGGGTCCTTCTCAAGGGCTTTATTAATCCAGTTGACAAAGGCATACTTTTCTTCCTCTGCGGATACAACATGAAATCCATCAGTTTGCTGTGCAATACTTCTACCATCATTTTATTTACAAAGGAAGAACTCTTCAGGAAGATGACACACTCCAGCATGTGACTGATCAACAAACCCCTACAGGGGAAGAAAGCTCTGAGGACATAGGCAAATGAGCTGATGGGCTTGAGCTGATTAATACTCTTCCCACACTCCTTCCCGCTCACTGGGGCTGCTCAGCGTCATGAGGGCAGCCACACTATAGAGACATGGCAGAAGAGCTGCCATGCATTTATGGCAAGAGAAGCTAAGCTGGCTGAGCTTCCTCCCATGGACACAAATCTGTCCACACCAGTAAACCAGCTCATGCTATTTTTAACAAAGACCTTGCTCCGTTGCTTTGTCATTTCACAACTCTTTACCTTGCACCAGCCTTTCCTGAATAGCTCAAAGAGGCCACAGCACCTGCATTTGCATGAAGAGAAGGTGCAGCTGATCTCCAAGGGCATTCTTGTTCCTAGCTGCACTCAGTGTAGGACAGCTGTACCTACCTGAGTAAGAGTGTTGTGTGCCAGCACTGGACTGCTCGGACGTCCCACCAATAGCACAGATCCCTTCCTTTTTGTTTATTTGTTTTCGGAACGACTTTGCAACATCGTCACTCTTCAGGTTTTGGAAAATCTTTCAAGCATAAGAGACAATTATAAAATTTCAGAGAATTAAACCAGGCTAAAACAGTGAGCTTTTGGCCCAGGAGATACATCCTCTGTGTGTCATACATAGGGAAGCACAGTTTGCATATCATATAATGAATTTCTGTGTAAAGTCTGTATCTGCTGTGGTAGAACAGGATCATACACAGCTTTTATGTTTTCAAAGCAGTGAACAAAGATCAGCTAAGTGACAGAAACATCTATGGTACAGAGCTAAAACTTGCAGGAAGAAGGCCTTTAACAGTTTTGGTTTGAAGAAAGGACAAGTGAAAATCCGTTTCTCCATTCCAAGGGAAATTCTGCTACTTGAGCATTTGCTTTGTCCCAGTTCAGACCCAAAAAACAAGAATCTTTTTTCAATAGAAAAATGCCCCATAAAGTTTTCAGTTTTCAGTCTGCTGAAATTTTTCATAACCATCTCACCACAACATAATCTTTTTGCAATTTATAAATGAAAAAGTTTATCCTCCTGTATCAACCAAATGGAAAGACAGTAAGTCTATTCCATACATAGCTGCATTCATGTAACCTGTCCCTGTTAACAGCAGGATTTCTAGTTTGGTTACCTCCTTCTCTCATCTTTTCAGTGAGGGCATTGAGGTGCCCATGAGACTCTTGTGCTTGTGCCTGTGCTGCACCCTGGGGACCACCTTGAGTATCTCGCCTGGCATTACAATGAAATAACATCTTTCTTACTGAAATAAATTCATCAAAGCTGATCCTGCCATCCCCCGTGGTTGTCAAATTCTGAATGAGTTCTCTGGCTTTATATCCCGGGAGAGGGAGATTGGCTGCCTTCAACACGTCTGTTAAATCATTGGCATGGATGAAGCCATTCCCACTGATATCTGCAAAGATTAAAGCAAACATTTCAGTACTACCTCAGTTCAATTACATTTTATGCACACAAAGGCTGTTGTTTTCATTTTACCTTGGGGTAAAATTTATTTTACCTGTATATTCTATATTATATGTAAAAATTTGTTATCTTGAAATGCAATATTTTCAACCACTGTGGTGTCATTCACACTCGGGAAAAAAATTAGAATCATCGTTTAACAAACAAAAACACACAGTGAAAATTATATGGTTTAGACATAGAGTAATATCTTAACAAATCTAGGTTTAGATGAATATAATTGACTTTCCAAGGTTAACACACAGAAAAACATGATTTATAGGGGGAGTATCCTGTCCACAGAACAGTTTAGGAAAATGAAGCTGATGCAATACAAAATTACACCTTGTAAGTGCATATATTCATAGACAAAACTTGTGATTTTGGCCTGTTTTCTGCATCTAGTGCCATCAGAAGTACCAACTTTAAAGGCTTGGAACTTAAAATACAAAATTTGGGTGTTTTTCTGCAATGGTGCTAACACAACACAGTCCTGCTGAGACTTTTGCAAGATCCGGGATAGGCTTTACGAGAAGGTCACCTATAGAGGGTAAATAATCCTTTCCTCTCCACCAGTTTGCAACAATCTCCACAGATCAAAAAAAAGAAATAGAATCTAGTGCATGGAGATTTTCTGTTGAAACACCATAGTTATGTATGCATAGTTATATATGTAGCTATATACTTTTTTTTTCTTTACTATATCTGTGTGTTTCTTGTTCTGGAGGCTGCTTTCCCCAGCCCAGAGAACGAGGTGATTTCAAAGCGTGTGCCCATTTCCTGTGAAGTAAATTGCAATGTAAGTCACTTGTTGCATGCTGCAAAAAGGCACTCAGCTCTCAGCACTAGTAGCACAGATTAACACAGATTACAAGAAGCATCCTATCCTTTTATGAAGTCATGCAGCAAATGGATCTGGACGTGGGAAGGGAAATGTCTGGGAGGGAAACAAGAGCTTCCTTCTAGATTTGCCTTGTCAGTGCATCAGGTGTATGAGGCATGCACAGTGACCAGATGTTTAAAGATTGGCAGCCTGGACTACTGTGTGCTCAGAAATCAAACAACCATCACATGAAGCAGCAAGGACAACCTATTAACACAAAATCCATCGAGGTTGACAGATCTGTTAATAAAAGTTAAGTGAGTGTGAGAAGCACAAAGACTTTTTTCTTAGAATTTAGGTAGTCATCTGTGTGACTCTAAAGGAGAAAAATCAGGTGAGACCTTTAAAGACTTGGAAAGGAAATACACACTTAAAAATATATGGGACTTGACAGGTCATAGTAAAAAGATTTCTAATTTTGTAGCCATTTGCACATTTGTCCTCTCCAGATTTCTCTTCCCTAGAGGGAGTGCTCGATTCATATAAAAATAAACCTTTTTGCCTTCCAAATAATTTATCAGGAACACATAATATTCTTAGGAAAGCACTTGAGAGTATTTCCAGCATGGTTTCCTGTACAGCTTTGAGGCTGTTTCATAAACCCTGCTTCTCCTTGCCCTGCCATTGCTCTCTGGTAAGAGGCCATTGCCTGGCAGTGTGCTGGTGTGGTTTCATCTAGGAGGCTTGCAGTGGCAAGAAAAGGACTTTTGTGGTTTGTGTGACACAGCAGATCAGTGCTAGAGTCAGCTCCATTTCCTCACGGCTCGTCAGTACATGAGAAAAGAGCTTGCCACGGCTTCACAATTCTGCAGAGTCCTTCCTGTTTGCTGCACTCACCGACTTTGCTGAAAGCCTCTTGTAGCTCTGCCATCTCCTCCTCCGAGAAGTGTACTGTAGACGCCATTTCTTATTTCTCCAAGCGGCAAGTCTGCAAGAAGAAAGCACTTGTTTTTATTTGCATCCTTATGGGGCTTGTAATTGTGATGAAGGAGAAGGTTTTTCACTTGGAGTTTCAAAGTGGGTGCCGGAGCAGCTCTCCATAGCTGAAAACCCAGCTCCTCCCTGCATCTTGAAATCAAGTAAATGGGTAAAATGCTGCATACATGAGATATAAATCCACGTCCCTTCTATTTTACCAGGCCCTGTTTAAAATTCCATTGGAATCAAATCTTACCTCTCATAACTTTTGATTCTCAGGGAGAAAGCAGACAAAATTGTGCTGGTTCTTGTTATTTGCCCTTTGGAAACACACGTCACCATGTGCTTCTTCAGCAGTGTTGGCAGAGAAGCGGCAGCTCTGTCTTCTCCCAGGGCTCTGGGCTGGAGATAGAGCCCCAGGGAATATTTGCACTATCTAGCTTTGGATACTCGATGAGGAGACTGTTCACCCTTACAGAGTGGCCAAACGGAGTGAAGCTCCTTCACAAGGTGTCCAGGTTACCAGGCTGAGCTTCCCAGAGGGCTACTTCTCTTCCTGGCTATGGGGAGACTTTAGGGACTTGCTACCCAAGATTCCTAAGTTAGTACCTGAGGTTGGATTGTACTTTAGGAGTAGGTGGCTGGAAGTTTTCCTGTCTTTCTTCTCATCAAAGATACAGAGTAGAAGGAAGGATTAGCCTTTCCCTTTCTAGGCACCTTTCTTAACAATTAGAAAAGGAAAGTTTACTTTTATTTGTAACATCATTTAATACACTGCCAGAAGACACACATTGTACCCTGGGCTTTTTTCATGCACCTACTGTCCCTTGCATCTGTTCATGGGGAAACTGTTCAGGAGACGTTTATATTCGTGAGAAGGACTCTAGTGTCCTATGTCTCTTTAAGTATTAATTAACCAAGCAACAATTTAAATAGAATAGAATGGAAACCTGAGTTGATTCTGGAAAGTGGTTGCTTGTAGCTGCAGTGCTCAAATGAGGAATAAAACAACCAAACCAGAAATACTTCATACCCAGACTAAAACCAACATTGTATCCTGGAGGCTTGGATTCCAAACTTTATAGAAAGATACACATGGATAACTTCTAAAAATTACAGACTTGCTGTAGCCCTCTATAAAGAAACAGAGTTGCGTACAGTCTAATCTGGGCTTCAGAGTTAATGCTCTTCTGAACTCAGGCATTGATTGCTTCACTCTGTGAATACCACTATGGATATGGCTTTAAAATAGCCCAAAGGCAATCTCCTGTGGCTGACTTTTTGTCTCATGTCTCCCTGTAGTATCATGCACCCTTTATCTGTCTCATCACTGTGAATTTCAGATGAGGACAGCTTCCAGAGAAAAAATGTGCTCATTTTCACTTCATAGGTAGAGAAATGCAGCATGATCCATAATGCTGTTGGGGCACAAGAACCAAACAGAGCTAGAGATTGCTACTGAAATGTAGTATAATATTAAAAGTGGTTCTAACCACCATACTTTCAAGAATTACCTGTAAAAATCCCCTAGCAATGCAGGTTATGTAAAATAGAGTAAAATGAGACCCACAGTCTTCCTCCTTCATCCTGGTATCTTTCCTGCCTCTGATTCCTCACTACCAGTCTTCTTTTCTGTTGCATGCTATGTCTTTTTGGCACAAGTGGATTACCCAAAATGCATGGACACATGAAAATCTTACACTATCAGCAGGAAAATCCACAGTCCACTGCGAGAAAATCCTTTCCAGACCAGTCACTTAATGATGCAATATCATTTGCAACACAACTTTTAACAGAATCATAGAATCACTTTGGTTGAAAAAGACTTTTAAGATCATCAAGTCCAACCACTAACCTCACACTGCCAAGCCTACCACTAAACCATGTCCCTCAGCACTTCTTCTATGAGTCTTCTAAGTATCTCCAGGGATGGTGACTCCACCAATTCCTTGGGCAGCCCATTACAGTGCTTAACATCCTTTTCAGTGAAAAAGTTTTTCCTAATATCCAGTTTAAACCTCCCCTGGCACAATTTGAGGTCAATTCCCCATGTATTGTCACTTGTTGGGAGAAGAGACCAACCCACACCTCACTACAGCCTCCTTTCAGGGAGTTGCAGAGAGTGATTATGTCTCCTCCCATAGCACTAAGACTGTTCTAGAGCTTAACAGATAAGAAACAATACTGGTTGTTGCCTCCAATGTTATTTTTGCAAAGAGTGTTATAAATTTGGGAAAAATATTATCAGCAACAAAAACCAGACTTTAAGTCATGGCCTCTGATCAGTAACTAATTGCTCTGCTAAATACAGAGAAACCTATTAATAGTGCATATGTTCACGTGTGGGAATTTATACTAATGATACATAATAGTATGAAGAGCACTCCTGTAATGAACCTTTCTGATGTCTTTTTTAGGTCAATATTATCCACTCTGCTGTAAAGGTGTCTACACTCAGCTGAAATATCAGATTAATCTCCACACAAAATGCAAGAGGTGGTCCATGATCACAGAATCATAGAATGGTAGGGTTGGAAGGGACCTTTAGAGATCATCTAGTCCAACTCCCCCGCAGAAGCAGGTTCACCTAGGTCAGGTCACACAGGAACGTGTCCAGGTGGGTCTCCAAGGAAGGAGACTCCACACCCTCCCTGTGCAGCCTGTGCCAGGGCTCCCTCACCAGTGAAATAGTTTTTTTCTGATTTTTAAATGGAACTTTATGGTTTCCAGCTTCATCCCATTACTCCTTGTCCCGTTGCTAGCTACAATAGAAAAAAAGGATGCCTGAACCTCCTGACATCCACCCAGAAGACAGTTATACTTGGGTGATGGAGGTATCACCACTGCCTGCTCCAACACATAACTGAGTTTCTTCTGCATTTTCACCCCCTCAGTACATCTTGATTTCAGTTTGTCAGCTCCAGCATGGTAGGCACTGCCTAAAATTCCTCTGTCCATTGACACAGCAGTTGAGGTTCAGGCAGGCACCATCTGTCAGCCAGCCCTGTGTTGCCATGGGCTCTTTTAGTAGGTCAGTTGCATCATAACCCATCCTCTCTCTGAGGGTTTGACACTGGTTCCCTTTGTAGGACATCCACCATGTAAAATTCATACCAGCAAGAAAACCCCTTCATAGCTACTACCTCTACACCATTTCAGGGTTGTCTCATCCCAGTTTTGGCAAAAGACTGCAATAAAGGCGGGGAAAGTCTTTGCTGCAGGTCTTTTAGGCTCACTTCCAGCCAGAATACCTTGGCAAAGTGTGTGAAAGCACTCAAATCTATACTTAATTACTTAAAACCTGAATTTTCTGGTTAAAGGTGTCAGTTATTAAAAATAATTGTCATTTTTTAAATTACTCAAGTAGTAAAAGCAAAACATCGAGAAATCAAGAGTGCAAGAGTCCAAGGCTTTAGCAACACACAGCAAAAAGTAGCAAATCCACTTTCAAAAAACTGCTGTTTTGCTTGGACCATTAAAAGTAAGTGATGACATTTAGGGACACAGAAACCTAAAATGCTTCTGGATAGTGGCGGAGGAGGTCAGCCCCAATATTTTCCTTCTGATCTTATCAGCCAAGAGCAGAGTCATTTGCTCCTAAAGATCCTTTCAGCATCCCACCATCTTCAGTGCAAACTGAAAATGCCTTGCAGATCTCATGAAGGATGCACATCGCATCCAACAGCCCCGGGTAAATAGTCCAATTACTGATGATTCACAAGACATCGTAAGCATACAGTGCCCTGCTCTGCTCGAAATCGTTTGCAACATCAGTATGACAAGACAGATGCAGAGAAAGAAAAAAAATGCAGGGAACCAAAGGAGAACATATGAAGATGACAAGAACAAGTTGAAACAGCTTGTTTTTTTTTTTAAGGGAATAGCTGTTGAGGAGCTGAAGAAGGAGTAAAGGGAAAAATCAGCTGAAATAGAGAAATAGATTTTGAGCACAGAGAAGTATATCAAGAAGCAAAGACAACAGCTGGGCAGCGAAGAGTCACTGCAAGAAGGAGAGGAGTTTGAGAAGGAATGAATGCAAACAGCTTAGTTATCAGCACAAATGAGATTTTGAAGGTTGGTAGCAGCTAAGAGGAAGATCTTGAACTTGGCACAATAGAACTGAAATTCCTTAGAGAGAGCAAGATGAAAAGCAACACATGCTCAGACGTGGAGGTAGGACACTGAGGAGAGAGACAGCTCCCCAGGTCAAAGTGAGAAAGACAGTGGAACTGCCAACAAGAAAGAAATGGAAGGAAATAAAAATTCAGAAAGAAAATAAAACACTCCTTCAGACAGACTGAGCTTCAGATGGCATCAGGACATCCGTATTATACACTGCCTGGAAACAACACTTTGTTCTTGTTTGCCAAACAGCATAAGCTTGCTATTGCACAAGCCAAAATTAAGTTGTGCAAATTCACTCCTTCCTCCTCAGAAGACTGTTGGGTTACAGGTTAAGGTGAAAAAGGGAAAATGGCCTCACCTAAGCTGCTGACAAAACAATACCAAAAGAGCCTGTACAACACACTCCCTTTCCTGTCATCATTTCCAAACCAGTACATTATAATTATGCCTTAAAGCCTCCTTTTACTCGACCTTATCCTCAGAAGAACCTACTATCACACTGACATTTTAAGAGATTTAATAACAAACTATTTTCAGTCCGGGATATAAAGGTGGAACTAAAATAATCTCAGACCTGAATGTTACTGCTAAATTGAGACACAACGATATTGATGTTTTTTCATCTCTTTAGATTTTGAAGCCATAGTCTGAGAAGCTGCCTGGTTATATATTTCTTAGCAAAGTGTATGCCCACCATGCAATATAAATAATAAATGGCAAAGTCATTAAAACCTAAAAGTTTCCAAGACTTGGATTAAATGTCTCATATTTTCCTCCAGTTCTTTGGTGTTTAAGCTTTATTGCAAGCAAGACAATGAAAACCTTGAAGATGTGAAACTGCACTTTACAGCTAGATGTAAAGTTGTCCCTTTCCCCAAAGAAAAGAAAGCAAATTTTATGGGGCAGCATCACATTTCACAAACACATATTTAAGTCATCAGGAATGACTTAACTGAATTTGGTGTTGAGAAAGTTGAATAAATTACTAATATTTTCTCATTTTCTACCATCAGGGTTTTATTTTGACAGTGTACTAGTACTATGTTAATAATACAATAACCCCTCTAGTTGGTGGAGAGTGATCAGATAAAGGATTGCACGTGTTCCCTCTTTCTTCTGCAATCACCCCTTCATACTTGTTTAACTTTTTCTGGAAGTGATGAAACAAGAGACACTGGCTGTTGCAAAACAGAGCTCTTGGAGTGTCATGGGGCAGCATGAGGTTGTGTCCCAGTCCATGCACAAAACTCTGTCTTTTACTTTATCAGAGCTCACAGCTTGAGTTCTTCTCTTTCCTGTCTCATCCACAAATTCAATTTCCAAATGTCCGGCTTTCCATAAGGGTAAAGGAATACTTATCCAGCTCTTTTCTGCATTAGCCTTTCCTTCACAGCTGATATCAAAGAGGGACCAGCAGCAATCCTCTCCCAAAGCACAGCCTGCCCTGGACAATGCCACCAGATGGAAGGAGTAAGAGAAGTAGCCTAAGAATTGTGCAGAAACTCTCATGATAGATCTGAAATGCCTTGCAGGTTAGAAAAATATAAGGGAAAAGGGAGTACCTTGAGCATATTTGATCATACTTCTTGAACCTTTGGAGCCCTTCTCATTCCTGGTCACTCGTAAGAAAATCCTTGATAATATATACCTCCCCTGAAATATTTCTCTCCACCTTTCTCTCATAAGGTCTCACATGTAAATCCATAAATCTACATGTATTTCAGTTCAAATTATGTATCTCAGTCAGCTAATATTCTACAGTATGTAATGGCTGAAGAGGAGACAAGAGAAGATTGATGACTTAGGGTCTGATAAATACGTTCCTTCTGGAGACAACTTTTTGCCATTTTCATTTTCACAAAGTGAATATCACATGGAAAGAAGAATCAATGATATAACAACAACAGTATGGCCTAGAAGTTCCTCAAATTTAAAGTTTCATCTTGTGCTCATCAGCAAAAAACTTGAACTAAAATGCAACGGGCGAAGCCATCTTGTTGGCAGTCAGCCAAACATGTTCCTTTCCCTAATCCAGAATGGTTTATCTCCCAATTAAACTTCATATTCTCAGAATACTTGCTGTTATCATGCTTCTCTCTCATATATTTATCATTATCTGTTGTTATTCTTACAGTTCTGATGAAAATAATGTGCTTGTAACTGGGTGCTCCACAGTGCACCCACAGCAAAATAGGACAGTAGCTTTAACGCTGAATTTCCTCTGTCTTACTGTTAGTTTGGAGCAGTGATAATTTGCAGTGATGGCTCTAGGATATCCAGCCATCTTAGACAAACACATAATCCCATCCATGTCCATTACTCTTATTTGGCATCACAGGTTCTATGCAGGTTACCTGGACACTGTTTTGGGATGGGTTTTTTTTTCTGCTAATGACGTAAGATGAAAACTAGAATCCGTATGTCTCTTCCTCACTGGTGAGTTATTCAGCTAGCCAGTTACTCACCATGACTGACAGCATCAGCAAATACCATCAGGTTTTCAACCACGTATCCATTAGATGCATTTCTTACCCAACAACTTTGAAAATCATTTGAGAAGCATGAATTTCAACATCTTTGAACACAGGAGTTGGTTCATAAGAAAGAGTTTATATTTTAAGTTGTGCACTTAGTGGTATGATTGGTTCCTTATTTCAATAGCTACAGATGCTCCACATGAATAAGAGTTTTTTTCTAATTTCCTCAAAGATGCTGAGCTAAATTTTAAATCCTCAAGTAGGCAGAAACATACTTGGCTCTATTAGCAATGTGTAATTTGGTTTGCAGTACCTTTAATCAGGGTGGGACCTTGCTGTCTAAATCACAGTAACACAGAATCTTAAGGACTGGAAGGGCTCTTGAAAGAGCATCCGGTCCAACCCTCCTGACAGAGCAGGACCACCTAGACTAGGTCACACAGGAACTCATCCAGGTGAGTTTTGAATGTCTCCAGAGAAGGAGACTCCACAG
>WBNH01004299.1:264550-279276 GCA_013401255.1 Urocolius indicus
AGGAGTTTTTCTGATGTACTGCAAACATTCCTCCCTGGTATATGATAAACATTCACAGCTTAGCCCACAATAAATGGCAATCTTGGCCTCAAAGGCATTTTAAAAGACTGGTGCCTGCAACAGCAAAATCTCACTGAGTACACAGGCACTGGAGTTATTAAACTATTGCACTTCACATATTTTATTTGTATACAATTCAAAGAAACACTGAGAAAAGACATTTATCACTGCTCAGAAAGCAACTGGGTGATGCCCATGAGTTATTCTCCTAATGTTCCATTTTATAAAGGACCTTATTTGTCAATGCAATGCCTGAGTCCTAAATCAAGTCCGAGTCAACAGGGCTTAGGAAGGGAAAATCCACATAGCTTGTAGAGAAATATACCAACCAGTGTCAGGGAATGATAATCCTTCAAGGAAATGAAGACATAGAAGAAGCAGAGTTGTGAACCCATAAATACTCTCCTTATGTGTCTTTTATCTGTCAGATACATCCTACCAGGGCAACAGTATACATGTGCTTTTTTTTTTTTTTTAGAGGCTGCAGAACCTGTTCTTTAAAATAATTGATCCAGTGCACTACATTTTCTGTCAGGTGACTAATCTTTTCTATCCCTTTACCAACACAAGCTACATATCCTTAAAGTGAACACATTTTTTCCATAGAAAAAGGAACATTTTGGTTCCCAAGTCCTGTGCAGTGATTTTTTTTCCCTTTTTTTTTTCTTTAATGGCTAAAGCTGGGTTTCAAACCAAGACAAATGGACAATCAGCTCTGGTCGATCAGCAGATGTCCCATTTAGCAGAGAAAGCCCTGCCCCATTCAGTTCCATCTTCTCTAACTATGGAGGAGAAAAGGAGAGCATCCACAGGGTCTGCATTGGATACAAGTATGAGGAGCCACCCCTCCTCTGCCCCATCACGACTGGGGTAGCAGATGGGACACAAAACTCTGGGTAGATAGAGAAAATCCTCTCTTTCTGTTCCAATGCGGTAATCATCATAAGGCAGCCCAGTGGCAGAACATGGGGTCACAAAGTACTGACTCAGTCCCCAACATCTTGTGAAAGCCTGGTATCCAATACAAGAAAAGGAGAACATGGCCTGTGTTTCCAGCTCTTTAGC
The DNA here is from genome assembly GCA_013401255.1 of Urocolius indicus. Taxonomy (NCBI): domain Eukaryota; kingdom Metazoa; phylum Chordata; class Aves; order Coliiformes; family Coliidae; genus Urocolius; species Urocolius indicus. The sequence continues at coordinate 265,676 of WBNH01004299.1, forward strand.
AGGAAAACAGTTCCTCTGTATGTGGAAAACATTAAAAACATGTTCTGGCTGTAAAAAAAAGAGGTAGATACACTAAGATATAAATTTGTATTTGCATTTGACTGATTCTACTTGAATTTAGATAGGGATAGAGACAGGGAACTTTTGCAGAGTCCCATGGAGGGCTACCAAGGGAGTGGGAGACCTGGGGCTGTTTAGCCTAGAGAAGACTGAGAGGGGATCTCATCAATGCTTATAAATACTTAAAGGGTAGGTGTTCAGAGGATGGGCTCAGTCTTTTTCGTGTAGTGCCCAGTGACAAGACAAGGGGTAATGGGATGAAGCTACAACACAAAAAGTTCCATTTAAACATAAGGAAAAACTATTTCACTGTGAGAGTGAGGGAGCCCTGGCACAGGCTGCCCAGGAAGGGTGTGGAGTCTCCTTCTCTGGAGGTTTTCAAACCCACATGGATGTGCTCCTGTGTGACCTGATTGAGGTGAACCTGCTTTAGCAGGGGGTTGGACTGCACAATCTCTAGATGTCCCTTCCAACCCAAACCATTCTCTGGTTCTGTAAATGTATGAATCTTTTGCCACTGTTTTCATGCCAGGAGTTGTACTCTGTCCTCAGTTTTGCACGACTCCTCACTGAATTCAGCAGGGATTCACTGAGGCTTAGCAAGCCCCTGAGACATCAGGTCTTTTCACACACCAACCAGACCAGAAAATGTGGAGCACAGCTGAATGCAGCCCTCCTTACCTGCTGTCCTGTTGCTTGGGACCTTTTGAATGTGCAATTAGGACCAGAAGTAGGAACTGGAGCAGCAGGAGGAGCAGTTGTTTTCTCTGAAGGACAATTGTCTTTGTGGCATGGTACCTGAGCTACCACTGTCCCCAGGCATTCCTCATAGCCTGCATGCCACTCTCCTCCCCATGGTTGCTGCCTCCATGTGTGGTACACCCCACTGGTCTCATCCAGGGGCAGTGATTTATTTCCCATCCTATAGCCTTCTCTTTTGATAATTGCAAAGATGCACTGAATGACCAATGCAGAGCCTCCCTGTTCTATCTTGCAGCACAGATGGTTTCAGGATCCTAAGTACTGTTTCAGGCTTTTTATAAATGTTTTTCATTTTGAGAAATATTTTACATTTTGTACCAGCATTTTACTGGAGTTTGCTGTTTTGCATGAAAGGGCTAAAAGTATGAAAATCAGCCACATTTCTGAACGTACTGTACTCTTCTGATCTCCCCCATCTCCTTCCATCCCCTTTACTCAACCTCTTTCTAAAGTTCTTTAATACTTTTGAAAGAGCAGTGATGACTTTTACTGTAGGATTGCTACCAAGACCTACGCAGCTGCATTTTAAACTGCTCAAGACTGAAATCAGAAGGAAACAGGATTTAAAAAAAACAAATGGCAGCATAATACAACATGATGGAGTGCATGGTAGATTCTGTGAGCCGAGAGAGTGAAGCAACACCACTAGACTTGTTCAAGTACAATGAGTTTCATGTAGACTCTTAAACATTTTACAAACACAACAGCACCTCGTCCAAATCTGCTTCAGCTTTAAGCTTAATGCTCAAATCCTTACTCTGTTTCAAGTGAGGAAGTGGATCCAAAGCCAGTAACATAATACAACCTTTTTTTTTTGACCTACTGTCTAAGCACTGTCTTCAGCGTCTGAGCAAAGTAAGTCTGGGCCTCATTGTCACAACTGAAGCAGAAATCCCCCCTCTTACTACCAGGAGGCAGGCAAGTATTTCCCAGTTCCTCCTGGTTCTAGCATCCCTCCTTGATGGAGTTTCCCACCACAGAGGGGGTTTCCACATCTTCTGTTCACTCAGGAGAGCTTCCTGACCAGGACTGCCCTGACCTCCCACAGACCCTCTGGCTTCATCTCAGAGGGGCAAACTGCTCCTGTATGACAAGCAAGGGGGGAGGAAGGCGATAAATCCTGGAGTTCCTCCACGTGACAGGTTTCAGGGTGTGATCTGCTTTTATCAAGACAATCAAACACCAACCTGCTGATTACCCATCAGCACTTCTGGCACTCACTTGCCATTTGCTGGAGATCAGCTTCACTTAATATCTGCAGCAGCGAGGGATTCACCAGCCAGTGTTGCCAGTGACTTTGGCTATGTTAACGAAGAACTGAGATCCCATTTGCTTGAAGTAAAATTGCTCACAGGCTTAAGGGTTAGTTTTACAGATCGTGTTTAAAGCAGCTACCCATGTTGAGCAAATCTATATTTGACAAAATCAGCAAGTCTACTGCACTTAAAAGAGCACAAAGTTAAGTCAAAAGGCTCCTCTTCACAATACTACCACCTAAAATGCCTGTATACATTTCCGCAAAACAATTCATCCACAGAGTTGAAATCTCAAAGATGACGAGGGAGAAGCCTGACAGCCTCAACAGTCAAGCTCTTAAAAGGCAAACACAATGTTAGGACTACGCCATATCACTGTTTTTAAAGCTAAAGTTCCCACTCCAATCAGGCTTCATCATGAATCAGTTCTACTTATTTATTTGTTTGTTTACGTCTATTTATTTATTTATAAACCACATTTATAAAAGCCTTGTATAAACGTCCTGATATTCATCAGACTATATTGTAAACACTACAGGCCAAAATACATTAACTTTATGAATCAGTGCTTTTCATCAACTGGATTTCAATTATCTTCTTACATGGATCCACTCTGCAATCTAAATAATGGCATCTTACTTTATCACACCCTGCCACACCAACACAAATCCAAAGACTACCATGCTACTTGGTTAAAGCCCACTCTGCCCGGTTAGATCCATCAAACATCTTTCAAGGTCCCTGCCAACCCTCAAGATTCTTGAGTCTGTGCGTTGAATCTCAAGGTCAGTAGAAATGCTGTGCACAAGGCAACTGTAAAAGGCCTGATGCCAGCACAAAACCTGCATGGCTTTTTCATGGCGACCACAGTTTCCTGTGCAGTTAAACTGCTCGTACCCTCAGTGAGGGCAGCTTGCTATAAAAACAGCAGGTGCTGAGTGCAATCTTACCTCCCAGGCTCAAGTGGTGGGTCCAAACTGCCAGAGCAACGGCTCAACAGCTGCAAATCCAAAAGAAAGAGCAGAGCTTCTTAAAAAATAAAACCCAACCTTTTTGTATAGTTGGGGAGCTGCGGAGCAGTATGTTGAAACAGGTTGCTGCGTGACTAGGAAAATCTTCCTTTTCAGCAGAGCAACTAGTCAAGCCCGAGACCGTGAGTCCAAGACTGAGCCCAGAGAGGGAAGTGACTAGTGACAAAACGTCATAGTGAAATAGATTTTGCCTTTATAAGGAAATATCACTCTCTGGTCTCTCTGTTCATCTTTTTACTCCTACTATAGGTCCATTGGTGTCTACCACTTCCTCTCAGCTTTACTCCTCTTTAGTTCCGTTCTCTCTCACTAAGCACACACACACACATGCAATAAATGTCGTCTCTTTGGTGGTAAAGGTAGACATGTTTTAAATTTGCATAACAACAAGATCCACAGTACTATCCTTCACTCAACACAGGGCTGTCTGGCTGTAAAGTCGGGCTGCGGCACCTGGGGCAGTGTCTCACAGAATCACGAATGGTATTGGTTGGAAGGGACCTCTAGTGATCATCACACAGGGACGGAGACTCCTCAGCATCTCTAGGCAACCTCTGCCCATGCTTGACTGTCCTCACTGAGTAAACTTTTTTTTTTCCTTGAGTGTGGTTGGAATTGCCCTTGATGCAACTTGTGACCTTTTTATTCTCTGTGCGTGCTTCTGACAAAAGGCTGTGATGAAGTAGGTGTAGGCACCAAAAATATCCCTTTCAGCCCTCTCCTCTCCAGGCTGAACAACTCCAGCCTCTCGGCCTCTTCTTGGATCTCATGTGCTGCAGTCCATGACCACCTTGGTGGCTCTCTACAGTTTCTCAAAGCCTTTCTTGCACAGAGGAGCCTCAAACAGGACAGAGTGCTCCTCACATTGCCTCACTACTGACACTGATTTCAGGGATGCGTTTCCTAGCTCACTGAGGATCAAGCATAAAAGTGCTTGGTGGATGCCAGCATTAGCTGTCTTTCAACCCTGATAAGACAATGTTGCAGAAGCCTTAATGGAACTGAAAACACCACACCAATAGATGCAAGTGATTCATCAGCCCCAAGGGGATTTTAAGAAATGTTCTGCCTTAACAGCAAAATTTCCACTTTCCACAAGCTGAAGAATTACTCTTCAGCTTTTTTAACAACTGCTGTTCTGGCTTCTCTCTGTGAAAACAGACAGCTGAAAAAGTAACCAAACTCAATGGCTTCAATGATAAAGCTGTAATTCACTGTTCATCAGACCAGCTGGACCATCAGCTACAAGCTGATATAGAGAACTTCAGGGAAACCTCATGAACAAATCCCCATAGTTAAGATCCACCCTTGAAGGATATGTATATTCACTGTCTTCAGAATGAAACTGAAACATGTTCCAGTCATTTTTTATTGCTTCCTTATATTAGAAAAATACCTCCCTTATGGTATTTCATTATTTGATAGGCTGTGCTACAGCTCCTCTTTGTCTTCTAGGATATTTATTCACCAGCCTGATGGTTTCCTTCATTTTTTTTCCAGCATTTTTTTCCTTTTTCAAATCCTTCATTACTTCTGTTGCTCTCTACAACATCTCCCTTGAACGCTGCAATACTTTTTCTGAGATAGAGAAGAGAGCAACAAATGGATGCATAGATGAAATCTAACATCCTAATTGCACAGGAAAACTGGGGCTGGTCATTTCCTTCCCAGAGATGTTTGCTAAGCAGCCTTAATGTACTCTCTTGAGTTACTATAGCTTATGCAGGAGACAGGTGAAGGGCTCGGGTCTCCCACCCTAGCGTATGGTATTCTGTATTCATCTTACTTATACTGAGCTCAGTAGTGTGCCATCAGCACACAGCACTGGTTCATACTGGTTCATACTGGTACTTGCCACTAGGCAGTTGTGCTACAAGGACGGTGGGTATGACATTTAAAGTAGGATGGATTTATAAGACATGCATAAACAACAGATTTGTGTATATATTTGCCATGTGGACCATGACTTTCTATTTTTTCTGCCTTATTTCAAGAGCTACTGGAATGTTGCTGTGCATACCTAATAATGCTGTCTCACCAAACATTACTAAACTTAAGTAGTCTTTACACAACCCCAGATGAAGTCTTGTCATGGCAATGCACTATTTAAATTCTGCACTTTGCATCTCTGAAGCATCACACAACCATTTTAATGGGCAGCCCTGAAACACATTTAACTGGTAGCATGCAATAGTTAACTCCTACCTGTACCCGATTAACTTGTACCCGTGGTATTGTTGACAATGTGTAATTATATGACAATGATCTCTCTGATGTAATTTCTTACACAGGGCATGATACTGCAGGCTTTAGAGTATTGATTTCCTAGAGGTATGTTAAATTGTGCCTCTTCAATATAAATAGCTTGTATTTGCAATAAAGTATGCTCATGGTTAGCAACAGGCTAGCTGATGTTATCGTAGGATGGACTGTGATAGTGAGTTTAATGTCAACTCCCGTCCTGCGTTAGAAAAAATAACACACTTGACCTACAGCTCCAGTCTTAGGGTGGCTACTTTGAGATTTACTTGCATGAAAAGCAGAAGAGTTAAAGGGTATTCCTCTAGCTACAGATAAGGACATTAGGAAACAGCTAAGATGACTGTCTGCAAATTACGTACCATGAATTAACATGCACTGTGTCTAATCACTCACGGAAAAAGGATTATAAACAGACCATGCCCCTGAGACACAGCTGAACAGGTCAAAACCAATCCTTTCCCCTCTGTTGTCATCACTAAAACATTTTAAAAGCCTTGCTCCTTATCATCTCTGTGCCTGAAGGACCTTTCGTTCTACATACCTTTTGCCACGGTGCCACTCTCATCCTGCAACCCGTGCAACACTGCCACGCTTCACTTCAGGTCAGCCAGACCGTGTCACCACAGCATTCAAACTCTGCCACAGCTTTTCTCCTCCCCTTTCCTCTGTGTCAGCTCCACAGGTGCGAGCTGTGAGTGGCAGCACACTTTTACTCCTGCCTCCTCACCTTCCTCCCCTCCACCCCTGGGGGCCTTGAGGAGCCTTAGGAAAGGCAGCAATTGCCAGCTTTTTCCCATCATCAAGCTTGGATGTTTCTTAGCAAGGTAAGTGGCAAACTCAAAAGCCCACAGGAACCACTGATCTCTGTTCTGCCATGGAATGGGAATTATATTTGAAGGACCTGCCTAAGAAGAGTTACAAGCAGCTTCATCTTGGCAGCGTTGTGTTCTGGCAGCCCCAAGGCATTTGCAGGGATCCCCAGCTGAGGCAGGAGTTTGGATCTGTTGTAGGTGAAGAGTTTCCTCTGGGAACTAGGGAAGGATATACCTTTGGTGGCCTTCTCTGGCACTACTACCTCTCGGGTTTTGCATTTGCAACTGCTTCTTCTTCAGGGAACGAGTTTCTCCAAAAGCCATTATTTTGCAAACTCACATTCATATAATGCAATGCCTTCCTTGCTGCTGCTGATAAGATCTTGGGTTGTGGACATGTTCTCCGTCCAAGAATGTACACAGGATGGGAAGGGCATAGTGAGAAGCACAGATATTCCAAGCTGACAGTGGAAGATTTCTGCAGACCTTGCTGAGTATATTTGTTTTAATGACAACACAATTTGAAATGAACCCTTTGAGGTGAACCTCCTCATCCACAAAAAACTAGAGGAAATCAAAATTAATGGAAATTATTGAAAAGTTATTTCATTTAAACAAATCATATCTTATGCAAGTACAGAGGATCCAATCTAAGTTTGATGCTACCTGAATCACATCTTTATTGTGTGTGTCTCTGTTCTTGTTCCTATTAAAGTCAGTGATGCTTCCTGTAGCCACTGGTGATTTAGGCACTGAAATGCCTGCCTCATTTCTGAAAATGGACCCTGAGAACTTAAATGCTGTTGAAAGGTAAATGAGTTCTTGCAAAGCAGGAGTCATTACTCTGATGGCATGTGTGCAGGTGGGGGCAGGTAATTTGACCCACTGCTGTGACTATCTATGTTAGCAATGCATCCTGAAGTGTCACGGGTGATCTCTGTAGGAGAGAGAATATTAAAGACTGGGGGCTTTTCAGAATGCATATGAAAATAATACCTTTTATGCTGTATTCTTACTGCATTACATCTGCCAGAAAAGCCTCAAGAATGCAAGGCTATGGTGGGTGATTCCATTGAACCAGTCACAACTGGGTACTGGGGTCTTCTGGGAGTGGCATAATATCATGCGCTATCTGTTGGTGCAACAAGAGCATGTCTTGTTCTTGTCTCTGTGTGTCAATTTTTTCATGCAGGAAGGATTGAGGCAGACCTACCCCTACAGGGCTTCAGCCCCAGCTGCTCTCTCTCACTGAGATACAGGATCTCCAGCCCCAATGTAACCATCACCCTCCATGCCAGGACCCACCAACCTCTATGTACCTCTTGTATTGCCATTCCCACATCTGCTGCATGGAGCCAGAGGAGGGAGAAGGTAGTGGCCCATGACTATACAGGTAGGAGGAAAATTAAGCTCTGCCTGGTAACCTTAACTGTGAATCAGCAACACTTGGGCTGGGAAGGACATCTAGGCTTGTACACTGGCACATCTGGAGACAGAGGAATGTAGGAAGAAGTTCTCTCATATCAAAAAAGCATGGTTTTGCTGAGGTCATTCCAGAAGCAAGTGTCCCTCCAAAACTTCACTCTTTCCCCTTGGAGCTGCACCCAGGAACAACGAGGATAGTGTCCTCTTAAACCTAGGCTGGGAGATTGATTTATGGTTTTATACACTTGTGCAGCTTTCATTTTCCAAACAAGTAACTCTTAAACCTGTTTTAAAGTCTTCTACATAAATTTTAATTTCAATTTCACTGTCAAGCTGTTCTATTCAGGAACCAATATGAGCTACAAAGAACAAATAATCTATGAGTAAACTGTTTCCACAAAGCAAAGCAAAAGACCTCTCCTAACAAGGGGATACAACCTGCAACCAGCCTAGACAGATTCCCAAAACATGTGTGCAGTGGCCTAGGAGAGAACAGTGCTTGCCAGCAGAGGAGTAGCCAGGTCAACAATCAGTCACTGGTCTTGGTACAGCTGTTCCCTCAGCATCAGCAAAAGTAGCCAAACATCCCCATGAAACAAAAAGCAGATAGCTCTGAGGTCACAGATGAACTTCAGGCTGTCATACTTGGTACCAAATTCCCAAAGTAATTTGCTTCAAAGAGATCTGCTGCACTGAAGTGACTGAGTGTGTCTGAAAGGTTTTCTTATAGCCCAGGACCTTGAAGCAAGAGCTTAGCCTTACTTAAAAGGCATAGGGAACAAGATTAATTTCCTGCAAGTGGTCTGAACTTTGAAGGAGAGGCATTTAAGCAAGTGAAAAATAGAATATCAGGGGAAAAAAATACCCTGTAAAATGAAAGCAATAATAAATAAATAACAGGAAAGTGTACACCTCGCTACAAATTTAATAGGTTACACCCAGCCATGAATTATTGAGCAGAACCATCTATTTGCTGCAACGGGGAGTACTAGTGAAATATTAATAATGGTACATGAGCTAATCTTAGGTTTTTCTTGGTGGGGGAGTGAGAAAAAGAGGTTGAGAAAGCCTGGCCACTGTTAACTGACTGAGCTGCCACAGCCCTGGGCCAGCTCTCAGTCTGGCTGCAGCAGGAGGAGGGCACTCATCCCTAGTTTTTTTGTTCTAGTTTTCTTTCAGGAACTATTCATGAATATTGCATCATGGTGATGGGGGAGAAAGTATGAAAACATGACTTCAGGGGTTTAGCTGGCCAGAGGCTTAAAAGAGCAAAAGCATGGAGAAACAGATGGAAAAAAAATTATTTTTAATTATAACTGTGATGACAGTCGTTTTTGCAAAGCTGAGAGCAAACAAAGTCATGATTTGAGATAATCTGTATCTGGCAAAAACTATCTCATCGTTAACCAACCTTTTCATTTATCTGTTACACTTACAACCTCAATCTTACTCCATGTTTTGGTGAGTGAACTGTAGGTGGCTTTGGCACAGTGGCAAAATGGGCTTCCCCAGGCCCTCTCTCCTGCCTGCCACATGGCACCTTCAGTAAGTTTGCAGATGACACCAAGCTGGGCAGGCACATAGACATGTTTAAGGGCTGGAAGGCTCTTCAGAGGGATCTGGATAGGATGGATAGATGGGCTGAGGCCAACTGTGTCAGGTTTAATGCCAAGGGCTGAGTTCTGTATTTGGGTCACAACAAGCCCATCCAATGCTACAGGCTTGGGGCAGAGTGGTTGGAAAGTTGTCCTGCAGAAAAGGACTTGAGTATGTTAATTAACAGCTGAACATGAGCCAGCAGTGTGCCCAGGTGGCCAAGAAGGCCAATGGCATCCTGGCCTGTGTGACCAGCAGGACCACGGCAGTGATTGTCTCCCTGAACTCAGTGCTGCTGAGGCTGCATCTTGAATATTGTGTCCAGTTCTGTGCCCCTCACTACAAGAAGGACATTGAGGTGCTGGAGTATGTCCAGAGAAAATGTTTGCCCATTTTCTATATTTTTCCCTTTCTGTCTCTACCTCTTGCCCTTTCCTTCCTCCCTGAATCCAACCCTAGCAGGTTCAGCTTGCTTGCTGTCATGCAGTGCTCTGTTGCCATTGTTTTTCACACTACTTCTACAGGTATTCAGCTCAGAAGCCCCACTTTTTGCAGCCTCTTGCCTGCATTTTCCAAGCCTGAGGGGGGTCAATGGCCTGAAATTCTGCACAGAAATTGCTTCACAGAAACTCATACAAGCAGTTATTAGTTCCCTGTCAGGAGGGGAAGTTTGCCTGCCCCAGGAGGAACTTGCTATGTTTCTACAGCACATAAAAAAAAAAAAAAGGTAAAAAAATCTCAGTACAGCATCTGGAGATCAAATACCCAAACTAAGGGGGTTTCATTTCCAGCCTCATCAGAGTTGCGTTTGCAGAGGCAGCCTTGCTTCTGGCTCTGCGTCCTGTGGGTGAGGGTTGAAAGCCAGAGCAAGGCTGACCATGGCTGCACCAGGGGACAGCCTTTCGCTCAGCAGGAACTCATCCTGCATTGACTGAAGCTGCAGGAAGATAGAAAAAAAAAAAAAGATAGGGTGGGGTGTTTTTTTTTTGGTGAAGGCATTAGAATGGAAATTAAACACAGGAAGGACCTGACATCAGGCTTTCCCCAAAGGTCTTGAATCCAACAAATTATTACCTGGTGCATTTCTATTTTTGGAAAAGCAATGTGTCAAGGACTCTTTCCCCACAAAACTAGTCCCAATAACATTTTTACATGGTGATAAGAAAACCTCTGAGTCAGAGCTTGTATTTGGGATGAATCCCTTCTATGACACATGTAAACTAACAGATATGGTGGGAAAAAGCTTAGGAAGGTGTCATGGTTTCATGCCAGACAGCAGCTCAGCACTACGCAGCTGCTCACTCATTCCTCTCAGTGGGGTGAGAGAATCTGAAAGATAAAAGTGAAAAAACTTGTGGGTTGAGATAAAGACAGTTTAATAGGGAAATGAGAAACCATGCATGCAAGCAAAGCAAGGAAAGGAATTCATTCCCCATTTCCCACGGACAGGCAAGTGTTCTAAAATATAGTTAGAAAGACCCTATATTGGGATCTTAGTTTGCAATCATACAGGGGGCACATGTTGTAAAAGAGAAAACTAGACTTTGATTTTGCTGACTGCTTAAAGTGAAAGAACTTCAAGAAAACACAGAAGATCCACCACTTGAAAGCAAGTGCCAAGTGTGAAATGTCAGATGCGTATCAGGCAGCATGAGTTTGCTCACAAATATACTGCTTGTGTTGCTACCAGTGGGTATCATGCAAGAATTGCCTGCACTGCTAGGAAACAGGCAGAACACATCCTCAGACAAGTAAGAGAAGTTTTTCATCTCACTTAACTGCTCTTTTGTCTGTGCTTCTGTGGCCAATATATACCGAAAGCTAATGAGGCAAAGTCATCAGGTGTGTTTTCTAATGTCAGAAGACACAAAAGAGCCCCTCAACAACTGTTCTTGAAAAGGAGCACCAAACATTAGCTCTTCGCTGTTACCTAAGAGACAAAGTAAGTTGAAACAAATATTAATTGCTCTTTTGACACAGCATGCAAGAGGCACAGGGGAAATGGAAATATTAAATGAGTTGGTAGCAAATGGAAACTCCATAACTGTATTGATCTCGTGTGTATGTTTGTTGGTGGTGTCAGGAATTTCAAAACCAGGGCAAGGAGACAAGTTTTATACTATTCAAGTGATACATACCCATAATCTCAGCAAGTGCCCTCTTTGCTCTCACAGATTGTTAAAAAATGAACAAACTCTCCCAGGCAGCTGCCCAGAAACCCCCTGCATAAACAGCCCAAGGACCAATAGTGTTTGACCATATTCAGCTCCGTGTCCCACTAAATAAATAAATGCACAGACCATGGCATCCTTGAAGGTCATCCTCAAGTCAACAGTGGGGTTCATTTTTCCAGGAACTCACTGATCTGTAGGGAGCAAGAGCACACAACCCATCTCCTAAACTAAAACCCCCAAAGGTACAGTGTCACTAGTTCTGCCTCCCGATGGCTTTGCTGACCAGACTCCAGCCTTCATTTTACAGCTGAGCCAATAAGACAGCTTTGGAGATGGTCTCTGGCAGATCCTTTAGTCCCTTCTTGGATATTTATCAGTGCCTTATGTAATGAGTGTCAAACTCTGTCACCTCTGGACTCAGGTATTCTCAGCAGGGGCACAGACCCCTGAACACATTCGAGATGAAGGAAATCTCTACAGATGATACCACTGGCCAGTTTATGTTGTGACTTGGAAGAGGGCAACTGGCCACAATGAACAAGTGAAGTATGACCAGCAGCCCTGCCATCACTTCTCCTGACCAGACAGCTGAAGTAGTGCCATAGACAAGACACTGGCATGCAGGGAGTCTGGGGTTGGGATCACTGATCAGTGAGCTGATGCCTGCCTTACAGCAGCAGGTGGTCCAGGGACTGGTGGAGGATGGAGACAGATTGGCTTCCCAATTTGCTGCAAGCCATTTGTGGAAGCTCATTCTCTGCCTCAGTCATCTCTATACACCCCATGCAGGTGAACTGAGGAGGCACAGAGGAGAGTTGGGCACCAGGAATACCACCTGAGCACTAGGATTTCTTGGTGCACCATCATTATGAGATGATTGTTTCTCACAGCTCCAATGGCCCATGTTGCTGGCAGCATTTCTCATGCTCCACAGGTGCGAGAACCAAGCCAAAGAGGCTGCAGTGTAAATCCTCTGCAGATCTCCACAGGCAAGAGGACCTAAACATTCACCCCGGGGTTGCCAGTCCTGTTCTCCTGGCCACATTTCCACTGAAACTGGTAGCAAATTTGTGGCTGCCATGGGCAACATGTACAGACTGGCCATGGAGTCCTCTCCAAAACTTGGGACCTCATACCATGAGCGACACTACTGCCCAGAGATGAAAATAGTCTGTCACTGAGAAGAGCTGGTCAGAAACTATCTTCCCTGGCACCTCAAGTTTACACAAAGGAATCGGTAATGCAGCCTGCACTTTTTCTTCCAGAATGCTTCTGGGTCCTCAGCCTTTTTTCCTTTCACATCTTTTTGTCTTCTTTGTTCCTAGAGCTGGTTTCTACAGAGCTCCTGAAGCCTCTGGGCACTGTGGTTCCAGAAAAAAAAAGATACAGGATATGAGAGAGCTGCAAAGGGTGAGGAAGAAGAAAGTAGGTGCATATTCAGTTTTTTTTTTACAATCCCCTTTGCTAGCCAGGGCTGAAGGACAGGCACACAGGAGAGGTGTAATGAGACTAAGATAAAAGATTAGCACAAGGGAAAGAGGGTTCAGTGTGAAGTGTGGTACGAGCAGTCTGCTGGTTAAATTTGCTTTGGATGGTTTAATGCTCCTTCAGGCATCTCTTTGCTGTTTCCCATCTGAAGAGTTATGAGCTTCACACGAGCAGCAATGAGTTTCCTACACGGCAGTAACTCTAAATGCTTCTCTAAGCATTAGTGTGGAAAGTAACCAAGTCTTAGGTATAACAAAATATGTTCTTCAGCTCTTCACAGCATTACATATTACACGACTGAGTAGTGTCTAATGAAATAGCCCTTTTAGCTGTCAGAAACACTGGATGGCCAAAATACAACCCAGCCAGGCAAAGATCACACACTGAAGAAAATCGCACTGGTTTGCCTGGCCCCTCTCCCTCTTCTGCACAGGAGCTGTTCCTTCAATAGGAAGAGGAAGAAGGACTAGAGGATGGCCAGTTTGATGGTCTGCACTGATCCTCTACAAAGCTGTCTTCTGACGCATCTCACAGAGAAGCAAGACCCACCCATAATCCTGTGCAGCACACTGATACTGCAAGTGTATCCTCAGATGCTGCAGACTCTGACTTGCAGATCATGTTGAGTCAAGAAGGTTCACAGGTGCCTTTGCAAAATTAGATTTGGTTCAGCTTGTTCACATTCCCTCAGTCATTTCAGCAATATGTTGTAATCTCTGTTTCCTCCATGGCTGA
>WBNH01004299.1:287798-388974 GCA_013401255.1 Urocolius indicus
CCCGGAAAAGGACTCGAGCCGCGCCAGGGAAGCGTTAGACTGGAGGCTGTGAAAACCTTCTTCACTGCAAGGGTTGTCAGACACTGACGCGGGCTGCCCAGGGAGGTGATGGAGTCACCACCCCTGGCAATATTTAAAAGCCGTGTAGCTGACGTGCTGAGGGACATGGTTTGGTGGTGGGCTTGGCAGTGTGAGGTCGGTGTGAGGTTACACTTGATCATCTTAAAAGTCTTTCCCAACCCAAACGATTCCGTGGTACAGTGCTGGGAGATGTTTGTGTGTTGTGACTGAGCCACCCCTTCTGAGGCCAGAGATTTTGTCAGACAGTGGCGTGCAAGGCAGCTTTTAATAACAAGATTTAAAAGCTATCATAAGGCAAAGGGGAAAATTTCATCTTGAAGGTGGGAAAGGTTCAGGGTGAAGAACTAAACCAAGCACAATGTTGTACCTTATTAGTATTGAGTATGTCAGTAGTATCTTAGTATTGTGTAGTACAGCTACTGTATTGCTCAATCAACTACATTTTTGAAAAGAATACCTCTGTAAGGTGTTTTGCTTTCGGCAAAACCCGATCAATGTTGTATCGAGGCTTCTTTTGATCCACATCTCAACCTGCTCTGTGCCACTCTCCCTCTTTGTGATAATGCTTGTTGTAAACTCTTTTCTTTCCTCTCTTCTGCCCTTGACTTTGCTCTTCTCCCATAGCAAGGTCTCAGCGTGTCAGTGTTCATCATAAATGCCTGTCTCCTTTGTTCCTGTATCTTTTGCACTACATCTGTGTATTCACCACTACTAGTTTTCTTCTTCCCTTCTTCAGCATTCATGTGTCTCGTAGTCTCAACCAACCGATGTCTTGAAATCAATTACACATACAGTGATGGCCATGGGTTTGGGGTTTTTTTTGACCAAGCTTTTTTAATTCTCAGGTCTGCTTTTATTTTTATTTTAATCTATAATCTCACCAACTATAATTGTCAATTTTATCTCTTAAGAAAATCATATTCCCCTTCTTTTTGGCTTGCTTTAATCCTTCTCATCACTAGCAGCTTGAACAACTCTTTCTATCCCTGCCAGAAGCACTAAGATTTCCCGTTTGCGCTAAATTTGCTCCACTGCTCCCAACCAGTCTCCTGCTTTCCTTCTTAGCTATTTTGCTTATCTCCATACCTTCAGGTTTCCTCTGGTACTTTTACCCTTTTCCCTGACTCTGAGCCAATTGAATGTGCTGTGTACACTCACTATTGGGAGTTCTTTCACTCCACTTTCATCCTAGGCTTTCATTTCTTTCCACTCTGTTCTGCCTCCAAGTAATTTGCAGGCAGTGCTCCTCAAGTGATTTCTTCTTAACCAAATTTGCAAACGTTTGTCGCCATCCTTGATCTGTCAGCCTGTTTCAACACAGGTTGCCTATAAATGAGAGAAAACAAGATTGTTTATCTGTTGAGGTGTGTGCTCGAACCAGGTGCACATTCTATATCCTGATTTTTATCAGTTTTGGAAGGAGCACCAGCGGTTGCCCGGAAGGCAATCTTTGGGTAAACTCAGAGCTTCTACTGCTTTGAGCAGGAGGTTGCACTACAGACCTCCTCAAATATCTTCCAAGCTGAATTATTCCCTGTGCTACAATCCACGTGGCAAGGGCCAGAACCCATATTCTGAAGAGTGAAAGACTGGAATGATAAGATGCAGTGTATCACTGAGGAAGCTGAGACATACCTTTAGAGTGTTTTGTTCCTGTTCTTGAAACTCCAGGCTTCCTTTTTAGACTTCCCCTGCTGCTTCCTCTCTCCATCCCCTTGTGTAATGTGTAACTGCCATCCCAGTCTGTTAGCTAAGTGTCAAATCTGAACTTAGTCCTGCTTACACACTTCAGGACTGTGTTTGTTCTTTTCATCACAGTGTATTTTTTCCTCTTCATCACAATTTTATATAATACCATACTTCATTGAAATTAATCTTGTCTACACGTGAAATTGCACTGAGGTCTCAAGTTTATCTGCTTTCAAATTAAATTATTGAATCATTTTTTTCTTTGCCTAGAGATGTCCTTGCGTGCTTCTAGCTGTATGTGACAGTTTTCTTAATCTTTGTAAATCTTCCCGTGAGCCATTAGTTTCCTAATGACACTTTCAGTTTCTCTTCAAAGTCACCTTCATCAATGCTTTCGCTTCTCTGTTTTCCTTCTGATTTCCAGTTCTTTAGGACCAAGTCTTTATACTGTATGAAGCCTTACATGTTTTTATTCCTATATCAAAAAAAACCCCACACCAAACTCTGCATTTTATGATGTAGATAATCTTGACAATTACTCTGAATCAGAGATTTGCTAAACTTGGCTACTAATAAGAGAATTTCTGAAACCAAATCAGAGGCCTTTTGATTGAAATCAGTATGATTGTATGCATTCATAAACTAATAGAAAATTAGAAAGAAGCATAAAATTGCAACTTGCAGACCCAGTCATTCACCAGGGTTAATTGTTGCTATTATTATATCTGTTTATCCAGCAGAAAACTGTTTCTGGGAGCTATCAGAATGCTTCATGTGAGATGTTTCTCTATTTCACTGTTCCTTCTTTGGCCCAGAGATTAAAAACTTCAATTGCCTCACCTTTTATGACAGAGGTGCTGAAAAACATTATTGAATGTAAGCATTCTGAAATTAATAGAATTGTTTTTCATATATATATATATATATCACTGACTTCTTTTCAGAAAAACTAAGAATAACTAGAAAAAGTGTTGAATCAGTCCCTAAGAGAACAAGTGCCCTTTTTGGCCCCTTCTCCTGCTTTATGATTCTTTTATCACCTGGTTTATTCAAGCAGACATTTTTAGTTTGGTATCTTAAACTTTTTTCGATGGTATCTAGCAACAGGACAAGGGGTAATGGGATGAAGCTGGAACACAAAAAGTTGCATTTACACATAAGAAAAAACTATTTCACTGTTCAGGTGAGGGAGCCCTGGCACAGGCTGTCCAGGGAGGGTGTGGATTCTCCTTCCTTGGAGGTCTTCAAGACCCACCTGGACATTCCTATGTGACTTGGTCTAGGTGAACCTGCTTCTGCAGGGGGGGTTGAACTAGATGATCTCTTAAGGTTCCTTCCAACCCTGCCATTCTATGATTCTATAATTCTATTACACAATTATTGACCCATTCATATTACTAAGCCCTTCTGGATATTATTTTGAAAGGCTGTTAAAATCTGTTTCTGTACCATACATTTCCAGTCTGGTGCTGCACAAACAGATTTAAATATTTCTGGCTCATTACCAGAGCTGCGCTTCAGTGATTTAAACCATTTTTAAAGTGATAGATAAACCTTCTGTTCTGAAACAAAGCTCTGTTGTGATGACTCTTCCTGTAGTAGTACGTTAGTCGTGGATAGTATTTATATAGTGAACCTGACAAGAATCTAAGAGCTGCTCGGTAAAGTGTGTTCAAGGGTCATTTCTCCAAATGTAATCATTACGCCTGAAAGATATTTATACAGCAGTGTGCACATTGATCAGTGAGCAGCAATTCAGCAATAGTAATGCTATCACCTTGGTGGATGTGATTGTTTTGTGCTTCATGGAGTGTGAGACTGAGACCAGAGAACAGCAGCCCTGGTGGAGATAAAAAAGATAGTGTGGCGTGGCATTGGTGTCTTTTCCTCTGCAGGGGAGTATAGGAAGTAAGGATGTAACACAACAAAACAGATGACTAAAAAGGAAGCAGAAATGTCGAGGGGTGGACTGTGCTCATCACAGGACCGCAAGCTGTCACCCCTGTAGTGGAGAGCAAGAAAATGGGAAGACAAACCAACAATCCCAGCTTTCTTTGGGAGCTGAGTTCTGGCAGAGAGTTATAAAGATTAGCTTCTCCTCAGCGGATCTCTGGAAATGAATCTCCCTAGCACAGGGAACAGAACATCAACCTTGTGGAACTATGCAGGCTGAAAATGAAGGATAGCTTTGTTGATAAAAATGTCCAGGATTAAGTGAGCACTGGATGCAGTATTGTTCAGAAATCAGGGACTAGCTAAGGAGGCAACGGACCTCCAGAATGAGATCTCTGAGATTAGCCCTCGTAGCAAAGTCCAAGTCCAGTTCTAGTGTGAGATGTTTGAAATAAACTTCTGCCTCAGTGTTGTGATACACTAGGGCTCAGTGCCACTCCACTACTTAGTTGTCGAGTGGAGGTGAATCAACTATGCAAAGAGGATTTATAAGCCTCTCAGTAATCTGTGAAGAGAGGTAAGCAATTTCAGTGAGTTCAACTGGCTGAAGATCTGATTCCCTCTCTGAGGAGTCTTTCCCCTCTTCTGAAGAGAGAAATCGTCTATCCTGTTTTGTTATTAAAAGGACTCAGGATAGGAGCAGATACACTATGGTGTGTCTGACTATGGTGCTTCAACTGGGTGCTCTACAGCAGAAGAATGAATCAGACCTCAGGGGCTACTAGCAGTGCTTCTGCACAGGCATGATAAATTCTGTGAAGCTGCCTGTGACTTGTAAAAGATCCTGCAGTCACTTGAGACAAATTCCAGAAGCTGATTCCCCTGCTCCATTCACAGTCTGACCTCACTCATATCATCGCACCTTAAACAAGTGTAGTCCCTGATGCCTTTTTCATAAGGAAGTTTTCTGAGTGTTTGCCTTTTTCTCATTCAGCAGAGTTAGCATGAGGTTTGGGTGATCCACGGAGCACTGTAGAGCATACAGAGGAACACTCATCAAAGGAGTGTTCCTCACTTATCTACTCATCATTCATCCACTCCTCAGGTGAAAGATCTCATTGCATTGACACGTGGCACATTGCAAAGTGGATGCAGGATCCCTAAAGAGGAACTTGTCAGTGATATAAATGGCCATATTTCACCTACAGTACAATATTGCTTATGCGTTCTTCATTAAACTGTGTAGTTCATAAAGTACCTCTGAAAATCTGCCCTTTCTGTCCTGCTTGCTATCTAACTTCTACTGCATGCTACACATCATTCCACGTAGCGTCTAGGTGAGTTGCATTTTTATTGGAAAAAAAAGACTAACATATTTTGTGGTTGGCAGTGCTGAGATGCTGAGTCTTAATTGTTGGTGCATTTTCTCTGAACAAGAAAAATCCATATGGATCATGACAGATTTGCCACATTCTCCTCAAAAAGGATGACAGAGTATGCCTCATTATAAATGCCGTTTTTCTTGTCTCTTCAGCAGGCAGGATTTTTGGACAATGGCTAACTAGAACACAAATAATGAAAATGGAAATGCAGTGCTTCAAGTGCTCAAGACAAGTGCTCAACAAGTGCTCAAGACAAACAACCTAATCACAAATGGTCTCCCCTGGTGGATGGGGAATGGGGTTAGGGTCAGTGCTAACACTTTCTCTGTTACTCTTTCCTCACACTTTTCCTGTGCTCCAGAGTGAGGTTCCTCCCATGGGAGGAACTGTTCTAGTATGAGGCCAAAGGTCCCGCCAGAAAACCTGCTTCTGCACTTGGCCCTACCTGGGCTGAAGGGTGGATGGCTGTGTCAATGTAAACTTCCATTTGGCTGCAGGGGGTCAGCCTTCGTCACCATGGCCTTTACCATAGGTTACAGGGGAATCTCTGTTGTGTCACCTGAAGCACCTCCTCCCCTCCTTCTTCCCCAGTGTCTCTAGGGCTGTTTGTCTCAGGATTGTTCTTGTTCCTCTCTGTTTTCCCTGAGGTAACATCTTGTTGTCTGACAGCCTCAGCCATGCCCTGCAGCGTGTCTGGTGGAGCCATCTGGAACCAGATGTGTGTAACACGGGAGCAGCCCCAGCCTAGGTCCCCACTACCAAAACCTTGCTGTATGCACCCAATGCAATGATAAACTACAAAATCTTACGCATCGACTTCCTGGGACACAATTATCCCTCATACACGAGGCTGAGACCAGCTGGCTGGGAAACGACTTTGTAGGAAAGGGTCAAGGGTCCTGGTGGATGACCAGCTGAACATAAGCCAGCATCATGCCCTGGTAGCAAAGAAAACCAAACACATGCTGGTTGTATTTACAGACCCATAGTCAGAGCTTTTAAAACCATATCTGGAGTACTGTGTCCAGCTGGAGTTCTGTACCATGAAACAGATATTGACACACTCTGGCAGAGGCTCACTAAAGATGGTCACAGCACCGGAGTACATAACGTGCAAGGAGAGACTGAGAGAGGTGGGTTTGTTCAGCTGCAAGAGGAGATGTCTAAAGGAAGATCCTACTGCTGTCTTCAGCTACAGTCAAACTCTTCTGGGAACACCAGAAGAGGAAACTGGCACAAGTTGGAAAATGGGAAATTCTGTTTAGAAACTTTTTCCTCCATGAGGTTGGTCAAGCACTGGCACAGTTTTCAGAGAGAAGTTATGGGTTTCCATCCTTGGAGACATTCAGGAGGCAGCAGGAAAAGGCTCTGAGCAACCTGATTTAGGCCTGTTTTGATGAGGGAGATGGATCAGGTGATGTCCCAGAAGTCCCTTCCAATATTAATTGTTTTATGATTCCATGTTCTTATTGAAGCTATAGAGGCTTTAAAATTGATATCTTATCTTTAAATCCTTTTTTGCTGCATTTTAAGAATATATAGGGCTTCTGCACAACAAGATTCTGAGACTTATGTGTAAAGGAATGTAGTTCTTGTGCATACAACATGTCTTCCACTATTATCTTCCACTTCTCTTTAGAAAAAGAAAATGGAAAATGTGGTTCATCAGAAGAACTTTTGCAAGAGGAAAAAGAAGAAAAAGTGTATATTGTACATTGCTTAAAGCTACCTGAACCAGAAAGAAGGACCCTTTACAGGTAGAATCAAGAAGCATATGTCACTTTTGAGAGAAACACTAGATAGGTGACCTGGGTTCATCTCTCTGGGAAATGAGATTCTCAGAAATTCAGCGTATGTTTGGAGATCAGTCTCTTCTCTCCAGTAATGAATGACAGGGCAAGGGAAAATGGCTTTAAGTTGCAGTAGGGGAGGTTTAGATTGGAGACGAGGAGGAACTTTCACTAAGAGAGTTGTTACACTGGCACAGGCTGCCTAGGGAGGTGGTGGAGTCACCATCCCTGAAGATACTGTAGATGAGGTGCTGAGGGACATGGTTTAGTGACAGGCTTAGCAGTGTGAGGTTAGTGGTTGCACCTGATGATCTTAAAGGTCTTTTCCAACCATAATGATTCTGTGATTCTATTATACCACTTGTAGACTCTGGAAGACTACAGTCACTACAACCTGTTCCATTAGCAGCATAATGGAACGGTAGTGTAACAAATTAATCTGCAATCTTAATTTGGCATTGAAGTGACAATAAGGTTGAAAGTACCTAAGGCACTCAGGAGAAGTGTTTCAGACTGAGTACATGCCAGCACAATGAGAAGCCTGTAGTGCCTGTAACTGCAAACAGTGGCTACCGAGGAAGATGAGCCACTACCATGACTGTAGGCCATAATCCAGTTCTACTCACAGGCTCCTTTTTTTCTGTACAAGAAGACTTACTCTCATCCCATCAAAGAAAGGAAATGTTTGTAATGAACCTGGAATCTTTATATGTTTATGCAGATATTACCGAGTTCGTTAATTACTACATGAAAGCTTTATCAGAGTATGGCAACAGAGGATCTCAAGGATTAGTTGTAGGATATTTGCAGGAACTTCTCATTCCATCTTTATTTTCTAATGTTTGCTTTCCCCCAAGTAGTTCTGTGATACCAGACATTCTTTTTATATCATAGACTCCAAAGATACCCCTGATGGCAACAGTGTGGGGGCTGTTTGGGAAACTATTTTCCATTGTATAGCAAACAGGTAAGATGAAGAGGAAAAATTGCTGCCTAGGTCTCAGGTGGAAGTATTATGTGGCTTCTTGTAGCAGAAGATTGTTCTTAGCCTTCAGGTGTACCTTTTAAAGATGCGTTGCTCATGTTGCTGTGTTTAATGGTCAATAGCAGCTTTCATTCAAACTGCCTTTTGGCTTTGCAACCTCATCCACAGAAGAGTGATCATAAATTGCTTACTGTAGCATTGCATGGAAAACAAGTGCTTAGAAGGACTTAAAACTCTCTTGTTAACATTAGAGTAGCTGTAGGGATGACTGATTTACATGCTTTTCTTCTATGGTTGCCTTGCCTTAAATCCTCCGTTGCTTATTTCTTCTTTTCTTATGTCTGACCTTTTATCACCATGTCCTCTGTACTTTTGTTATGCCTCAATTTTTTTTGTTCTCCTCACATTTTCTGTATGATTTTCATGGCACTTACTCAGCACTGTACCTATTGCCAAAGTGTAATTCAACCCGAGTTATGTCAGCGCCATACAAAGTAGTTGGCAGATGCGGAAAATGAGAGAAGGTGCCTCCTGCTTCTGGTAAGAAACCAGAGATCTAATATTTCATGATTTCTGGGAATCTGCCTACTGATCTAAACTTTGTTCATTGGTGAGTTTGAACCAGAAGTTTAGTCTCTTAGCTAAACAAGCTTGAGGAAGCTTCACCCAAATTCCCATGTTGAGGATCCTGACAGAATTTACATTTCTGCCTTCATGGTGGACACAAATCCCCGAGAAAAATGTTTTCTGAGTCACCTTTATATAAACTTTCTACTGCAGGCTTCTGTTGGAATAAGAGTTGCTATCTGAATACACAAGCTCTTCCTTGGAGCTAGAATAGGGACTTCTAGCGAGAGGGTGGGTAAGGAATAATTGACTTAGGTTTTGGGGAATAATTCTAGCTGAATACATTCTGCTTTAAGTGAACCTCGATATTCAGCAGACACTGTGTGTAAACTAACCATAAATATTCTGTTCCTTTTTCCATGACTTTGAAAGGATATGAATCTATGATTCTGCTGTTCCCTTTCCTTCCCTGTGATCTAAAAAAACTATTGAAATGCCAGTAGGCACAGTGAACGTGCTTGGTACCTACAATTTTATGCTGTGATACGGCCTGTGATAAGAAGTAAGGAGCCCATTTCATTATAGAAATATAGTACAAATTTTGTCTGATACCTATTTATTTTGAGGTTCTTGAGTGCTATATGTGTAAAAAGCTTAATTATCAAATCAAACACGATACCACTTTATTATCAAGTTCTGCAAGTGTGACCAAAATAGAAACTGACAACGACAGAGATAGAAATACCAGAACTATCATCACAAGCAAACAGTGCTGGGAGTTCTCTTTCCTGGTACTATAAAAAACAATTATTGATTCTTCACATTCTTGCCAGCAATGCCCTTACGTGGGTGTAGAGAAAAGCATTTATAGAACTGGTTTTTTGTCTTTGCTGGAAAGTGTACAGAATATAAATTCCTTGTCCATATAAATTGTCTCCAAAGCATCTAAATCAATGGAGCTACTCTCTCCTTTACCAGATGAGACCCTCAAATGAACCCTCCCCCTTATTTTATTCTACATGTCTACACTTTGCCTATTGTTTATTATGAGAATTATTTGCTAACACTACTAGCATTTTGCTGGGTTCTTGAGAGGGAAAAAACTAGTCTTGTCCAGTTATTTTTAGTAGACAATCAGGCCCCACCACATACTAAAAAGATTCTTGGTTCATGGTCATCACTGTTGAAATCTTCTTTGCTGTGCTGCATCCATTCTTCTTTGAAGGAAAAGCTGTTTATATTTATTTTAATTACTTAAAAGTATTTGAAATATCACAGCAATGTCCTGACCTTACAAAGACCTGTTTACCTTTTGCATGTTGCAGAGAAGTCTCCAGGCTAGGCTTGAGTGGGTTGACACATCCATACGCTGAGATGCAGCCACACGCAGGGACACAGGCTGGGTCTGCTGGACAGCCAAGTGATTGCAGCCCTGTCTTCCCACACAGCACAGCACTGCACTGTCTCCATTTCTGGAGCAGGCTGACTTCAGTTATTCCTAGAGCGCACTGCTACCTGAAGACTAAGGCACCTTATCACACAGTATACAGACCTGATGATAACCACATACAGCATCTAAACACAATGATCTCTGTAGCTTTGCTAAGGATGCCAGTAAGGGAAAGAAAGATTTGTCATGCTGCATTTCTTCTTGTCTGTGGGAAAACTGAGAGACCTGATGCTTTGCTGAGGTTGGGGTTCTGCTTCTGAAAATCCACCATGTGTAGAAGAAGTCTGTGTTGTGATGTGCTGCTCTGCTGTACGGCAGTGAAGATCTCTGTGTGTGGAAATTGGCAAAATTATGCCAAGCACTAACAGGAAAATGAAAACTGGGGAGGGACTTAATTTCAGATCCAGTATTCTGGTGTTTACATACTTCTTGGCCACCATTAAAAAAATCACCCAAAAAAATTCCAGTTCAGTTGAATTCTCAAAGTGATCATCACTTTCAATTTTATTTTTAAATGTCTTCGTTTGTATTTTTTAAAACACATTTTTTTTATTCATCTAAGGCAAGTTGCCTTTGAAATGTCAGCTTATTTATTAAAGCAGAAGTGTCAATTCATGAAAAGATTAAATAATAATAATAATAATGTCTTCCTAAGTCACTGAGACATTTCAGTTTGCTCAATACAAAACAGTCTGAAATGTTGTTGACATTGCTTACTTTTGGGAACAAGAAATATTTTTCAGCATCTTATAAACATTTTAGATATGAAGACAGATTTTCATGCAACCATACAGTAAGCCTTGATTTTGTGCTTGAAGATATAATTACAAACTCCAGCAAAATCAGTGCTTTAAGTAAGTGATACATGCTTGTTGTCGCTAAAAAACACTGCCCCAAATTTGCCCTGCTTTTAAGTTTTTATGATCCTGTCAGAGATTAAGACCAAAGCATCCACCCCACTGTCTTTTCCTTCGAGGAATGAAAGAAAGTCACCTGTCTGTACAGGGAATGTGTCCAAAGAGCCAAACTCCCTTTTGTACACAAAGCCCAAAAGCTGCTGCCTCCAGAGCACTCTCTGGAAAGGGGAGGGAGGCCAGACATGCACCTCTTCTGCAAACCCACTGACTGCCAGCCCTCCAGCTGAGGCTCACCAAGGAATCCCAATGCCTTCATCTGCTTTATGCCAAAGCAGGACAAATTTTCAGGGTTCAGCTTCTGTTTCTGATAATCTGACCATTTGTACCCTTTGAAATAGAAATGCTGTGAACTGTAAAAGGGACGGGCTTGCACATGAAGATGAACTACCACCATTCACACAGCTCATTAAGTGTCTTGTCAAGGCATTTGTTTTTGGGCTTATTGTATTGTTTAGGAGACAAAGTGCTTCTGGTTTTGCTTCTGCATCCCCAAAGGCAGCTATTTAAAATCAGAGGGGATTGTTGCAGCTGTCTGCTAAAGTGGTAAACTGTTCCATATAAAGAACAGATTCTTGAGAGCCCTTACCTGTTGTTTTGAGTTACGCAGTTGGAAACAATTAATTGCCATAACAAATTTCAACTTTGTAACAAAATCCTTCAAGTATCTCAGACTCTCCAGTTTGTGCTACATCTCTTAAACGTTTCACAGCTACCAAAGAGAACATCTGCATTGAATTTTAATTGTTCATCTTTAGGACTCCATTTGTAGATTTTTTGTTTACACACAGAAGACTTTTCATTCCAGTTTTTAATGTTAATTAAATACAGGCAATGCTCTTTGACTACGGTCATCTGCTACTACTCTGAGAAACCTTCAGAATTGAAGCATTTTCTTGCAAAACAGATTCCAGAAGTCTAAGAAAACTATAACTCCAGTGCAGTATATAAATTCTCTTTCATGATAATCTTCATTATCTACATTTATGTACCTATTTATTATAGCTCTTAAATTTTCTCATATTGTGTTGAAACCCTTAGATTTAGACTTTATGTGACCACAGGCAATTTAATAGGTAGTTTATATTGTATAG
This sequence comes from Urocolius indicus, assembly GCA_013401255.1. Classification (NCBI taxonomy): domain Eukaryota; kingdom Metazoa; phylum Chordata; class Aves; order Coliiformes; family Coliidae; genus Urocolius; species Urocolius indicus. Next base: position 299,644 of record WBNH01004299.1, read on the forward strand.
ATATACTTCATTGTGTACCTGTTGTGAAAATGATTGAGTCTGGTTTACAGGGAACTAGATGCTAGATTATATCTATATATTGAAGTGTATTTGAGATTATATGTGACAATAGTTCAATATTATCTCAGCAAGTGTGTAGTTTGAAACAATGTGACAAACGATATACCTTCTGGAAGAGCCATAATAATGCAGAAGCAGAGTTCTCTCAGAGTTTGTATAAAAATTTCTAGGTCTAGAAAGAGTTTAATAAAGGAGCAACAAAATGAAAACAGTTTTACCACATGGCCCCCGGAGATGTTTTTGATTGTATATTTAGATGGGAAGAAACATAGGAAGAATCACAGAAGCCTTTGTGGCTGTCCTCTCAGGCTCTTGTCTGCTCACACAGGTCTTTCTGTCCGTTACCCACAATCTTTCCCTAGAGCTGAGCAACCTCTAGCTCCAATTCCCACTGCTCTCAGTCTGACCAGCTCGCTTAAAGCATCCAGACATGATCTGCATCTGCGGCAGCTGAACACCCACAGTTGCTGGGAATATCTAAATTTGAGTAGGCTTGGTGTAAACAGATTCCCTAGGAATGAGCAGCTACTAACATATAGGAAAGCTTTAGTGAACAGAGGCTGACTATATATTGTGAAGACACTTGCAGTTTAAGCAAATTCTGGATGATGTCAACAGGTGTGTCCATTTTAGGAGACTGTGGATATTTCCTTGCTCCTTCCTTTTATGATCCTGGGTCTAGCACACCTTTGTCATGCTGCCTGATACAGCTACATGGTTACATGGTCTCCCCTGTTCAGGCCCAGGGCTCTGCTTGCCTCAGCAAAGGCTGTCCTGGGACAACTCACAGTTGTAGGCGCAGGCTGGAAAGCGGCTCTGGAAGTCACCTACTCCAAAGCCACACTCAGAGCAGCACCAATTTGGACCTTCAGATGTCTCCCACAGCAGCACAGGGCTCTTGAGTTGAGGACCTAAGCCAGTATTTTCTAAAGTCTTCTAAAATGTGACCCTTCCTCTGCCTGCCTTTCTGATCATCATATGGGGTAGCCAACTATATGTAACCTTAAAAAGTCAGAAGAGTAATTTAAATGAAGGGGCTTCTAATAGTCAAACCTCCCTTCTGAAAACTTTCAACTAGTCCTTTTGTGGTTTTGTTACATGATTTGAAAAACGTTGCCCTTCCAAAAGCAGGAGAGATTATCAGGATGTTTTTTTCATGTCTTTCTAAAATGCTGGCCAAAAGAGATATTTTTTCTGATTTCCTTTCATATGATTTTAGCAAAAAGCATTCTCTGAGCAGACATTACAGAAATGGGGAGTTTAATCTCAAAAACTTGGGATGCAACACCAGCAACAAATCCAAGGCTTTTAAAGGGAAATGCTGGTCAGGTTTTATACCCAGCAGCACTAGCAGCTCTGCTTTGCAATTCTCAGCAACAGTGTTTTAAATGATAGGGTGATTGGCAATTGTATCTCACACTATACCTGTTTTAATGCTTCCAGAGCTGTATATGTGCATACAGTATTTGCACTGGCTAATCTTACAGCATTTATTTCTCAGTTCTCCCAGCGTGGTTTACTGATCCTAGAAATACAAAATACATGTAACTGTGATGTGCTTTAGGACAGATAGCCTTTGCTTTTTACACTTACTGTCCTCTTCCTTCCTCAGGTGTTTAATATTAAGTCGCAAGTCCTGGTGCTCCAGAACAACCCCATCAGTGAAATCCCTGAGGACATTCACCCACCGAAGTCACTGAAGAAATTCACAGCTACCTTGAATTTGTTGTCATGTGCTCTATCTGGGTAATGTCTTTTGTTATTCACTGTGAGGACTGTAGAATATATAAGCACAAACAAGGATTCCTGTCTTGATCTGTATTATAATAACTCACTAATTTCCATTCTAGCCATGCAATTAACTCAAACAAAAAAGACTTTCTTCTAGTAGTAGAAGACAGAAGTAATGAAAGTTAATTGTAGTGCTTTTGAAACACCTTTTGACATGTTTAATCTTCAGTACATAAATGTACAAATCAGTTGTGACTCATTTTCAGTAAACAGAAACTGTAGCTGAAAACAGTTTCAGAAACACCGGTCTTGTGGCTTCCATTCTTTACTGTCTGACTTTTTGTAGCAGTAAAAATAGGTAGGATATTAAAACTTAGTCAATACTTTAAAATTTGTCTGTCCCATGGAGATTCTGGTGTATAGAAGCAAAAGTCCCTTTTAGGAGCATTTTGGAATGTTAAGACCAAGCTTCATTCTCCTTACTTCAGATATTTCATTGAGGAACCAATCTTAACATCTGCACCGAGTGGAGAGAATACCTCTAGAGGTCGTCTCAGCTCATGAAAGAGTTGAACCACAGTTTTGAATGTTGAAAATAGGCTAAAACCATCATATTTTACCATATCAGGTAAAAACCATAGAAGCCTACTCACTGTGTAGTATTTAGAAGTGGTTTGAGCTGCAGGATTGGACTAGACGATCTCCAGAAGTCTCCTTTAGCCTAAATTAGTCTGACTTCATGATTCTCTGTCATTTGTGTTTCTAATTAACCATTCTCTTCAGAAGATCTCTAGTATCTGGAATTTGATTAAAATGATATGAACTTTATTCATAATTACACTAATGACCTCAAGTCTATAAGCAGCATAAAGTGAAGCCAGATCTGTACATCATAACACTATGGGCCATACTCAGATATTAATTGTATCACTGAATACACCAGGAATATTCACTGTATCCTCTCTTCCCCCTCTTAATACTGTTCTATGTGAGAGGCTCATTGAAACAAAACCAGTAAACGATAGTTGCTTTATATAGAGCAGAGCCAGTCACATCTTGATGACAGCTCTAAGTTGATTAGCCCTGTGCAAAGTGTGGTCGTTCATTTTGACCATGTATGTGCACATACACTTGATTTGTATGACCAGGAAAGAGTATTTCGAAATCATGTGTGGTTGTTTTCAGGCAATGTGAAATGTTGCTGAGATAATAATTAAAACATAGCTCTGCAGAAGCCACCCAAGAGGAACCGTAGAAAAAGAATTACTCATACATGAAACTGTGTTGCTCTTCCAGTTGGTGTTCTCTGTGTACATGTCTACTGCTTTCAGATACACCCATCTCTGTCTTTCTAGATAATTCAGTGTTTAAATTATAGTTATAAAAGTATTATATGTACAATTATGTCTAGAATGTAAAGTGCACCATGAGGAACACATAGTATTTTATAGACACAAGCCATCTTGGTTTATTAATTCATCAGTCCAAATTAGGACAATATATAACTGTGGTCGAAGTAGCATTGGTATGAAGAGCCTATAAGTGCCTGGTGGTCCTTAAAATTATAGTGAACTCAAATGTTTGAACATTGAAGAGAACCAGCTCTCTGCTGTGCCATCTGGGATTTTGAGTCTTCTGCTAAAATTTCTCAGAATAGAAAATAACTTTGTACACCCTTGTTGTGGAATGAAAAGATTCAGAACCAGCCTCAGAAGCTCACTCATCTGGCTGCTCTTTGCTTCTCACAAAATAACCTAAGGGAAAGATACACAGACATCACAGAAAATATTGAACAGTTACTGGGTAAGAAATACAGAGGTATGTCCTGTTCCCTTGCCCCCTGCCTGAGGAGAGTTGTGAGCAAGAAATATGCACAGATGGTCCATAATCAGTAACTGCACAAGCATTAGGAGAGTCGAGGTCCACTTTCACACTAAATTTGTGTTGATCGAAGGCTGCTGTTACATATATGGGGCATACAATGGTTTCCATGCAAGTATGATCAATTCACATTTTAAATGTACCCAAGTGAATGTCAAACTACTTTTAAGGGACATTCCTCAGGCATGCAAATACTCTCTTGTATTTAAAGCTCTCAGGATTTCACGTTGACACCCATCCTCCAGGCAAGATGCGTGCAGCTGCTTCACATTGTGGAGCTCTCAGCTGAGACCAAAGATTTCTCTGCAGAATCACAGACTCTTAAGGGTTGGAAGGGATTTTGAAAGATCATCTAGTCCAACTCCCCTGCCAGAGCAAGCCATTCATCAGCTCCACTGCTGGGAATTGCAGAATCGTTTCCTTCCTCCTCTCTCCACCCCACTTCACGGTGGAGGGCACCTTTCCATTTCTGACATGTCTGCCTCCTTCCTCCCCACCAGAGAGGTGAGGCTACGCATTAAGCCAGATATTCTCAGCAATATGAGGTGAATTCAGTTTTATCTTTGTGTGGTTCCCACAGAATAATAACCCCATTCCAGCATATGCAGCAATGAGCCTTCAAGGGCCACAGGGAGCTGCAAGAAGAACTTAGGTGCCTGTGGACAAAGGCCAAACCAAGGATGCAGTTAGGCTTTGCTCTGTTAGCTCAACACATCTGAAAGCTGATTCTGTGGAGCTAAAGGACAAAAGAAACTTGTGACTCACTCTCCACTTGCTATTCAGTAAAAAAATCATGGCTTTGTTGGGATTTTTACTGGGGTTAATGCAACTGAATGTTCTCTCAGTGCAAACACCTAGTGACATGCCACCAGGAGTGGGGGCAGTAGCAACGCAGGCTGGGAGCAAGGTTAGATAAACACAAATGCAGAAGCAGAAATGAACGTAGCAGAAACAGAAGTGAAAGGGGGAATTCAGACATTTAGTAAAGCTCATGGGCATTACAGATTACAGCGAAGAGAGAAGATTTGAATGACTTTATGCAAAGGATGATAAGCATTATTCAACCACAGAAAACAGAAATGTGTTACATGAAGATTGCTATTTGATAAGCGCAACTTAGCAAGGGGAATGAAACATCTCTCTTGCTAGGAAAAGCTGTGGGACCTGGGGCCCTTTAGCTTGGAAAAGATTGAGGGAGGAATTCATCAACATTTATAAATAGTCGAAAGGCAGTTGTCGAGAGGATGGGGCCAGTCTTTTTTTTGAAGTGCTCAGTGACAGGACAAGGGTTAATGGGCACAAGCTGAGACACAGGAAGTTCCACTCGAACATGAGGAGAAACTTCTTTGCTGTGAGGGTGAGGAAGCCCTGGCACAGGCTGCCCAGGGAGGGTGTGGACTCTCCTTCTCTGGAGGTTTTCAAATCTGTCTGGACACATTCCTGTGTGACGTGATTGAGAGGAACCTTCTTTAGCAGGAGGTTGGACTGGATGATCTCTAGAGGTCCCTTCCAACCCCTACTGTTCTGTGATTCTGTGAATGAGAGTAGAAAATTGATTTAGACGCCACAGCAGTTTCAGTGCCTACCATAGAGCAAGTGGTTTGAACAATCACTTCATGATTTTGAGAGAAGCAGGAAGAGAAAAGTTCCATGGTACAGAAAGGCAGGGCTAGACTTTTCTTTTTCTTCAGTTATTTGTGACTGATATAGTCCAGATGATTGTGTATATGCTGAAGAGCTCATGGCTTGAAATTCCGAATAATTTCAAAGCATCATCAAATCCAGGAACTAGCAAGATCCTCAGTAAACTTACCAGCAGCCTTTGGCTTTCTATTGCCTGTTCCTGGGTGCTTATGATAAGGAAAATGAAGTCTGGCACTGCAGAGTACAGTAGGTGCTTCTGCAAGTGGAGAGTACAGGCACAGACAAATAGGGACACATAGGATCTCCAGTGCTCCAGCCTTGGAGCTGCCTGGCAGAGGAGCTGTGAGCTGCAGTTACAATTTCTTCCATACTACTATTGGTACTACTACTACTATGTAGTTATTACTGCTGCTGCTGCTAGTAGTAGTAATATTCTCTCAAGTGCAACATTGCTTCACTCTCTGGTTTCACTAAGAGCTGGGTTGTGCCAGGCTAGCGTGGAGGACATGCTATTTGTCAGTTCTCACCTGAATAGATGCACCTTTGAAGAACAGAAGTACTGTGTCTTCCAAATAAAAGAAAACATTTGCTAGCATTGACCTGCTCTAAGGATATCTTTAACCAATTTCTTCCATTATTTTAGGTATGTCTGTGCAGCTTCCCAGGACTAACTAATAGAAAATGTCTCCAGAGTTGACAGAGATTCAGATGCATTCCGGATTTGTGGGCCAGCCCCTCACCAGGCTCCGGTGGCTGCAGTCGCTGCTTTGCAGGAGAGTTGGCACTCGGTGTGTCTTTGACTAAACGTGACTAGCAAAAGGAGTTAAGGGTAGGTAGGAAGAGCGGTGGGCGAGCCTGGAAATGCGGGAATGAGAAGCCAGAGCTTGAAGCGAATGGCTGGTGCAGCTGCGCTGGACTGCCGTGGGCTTTGCCTCTTCGGAATGACCTTCGGCTCACCTGGGTAGGTTCTGTGTCTGCAGCTGCTCTGAGGATGTTTGCAGAGGCTGGCGGTGTCCCTCGGGGCTGCAGCGTTGTGGAGGCTCCGGCAGCCACCAGTTCAGGCTCCGCTGCGGAGCCCCGGCTGCTATGTACAGGCAGCCCCCTCTAGTGGCACTTCCACTCTGAAGCTGGAACGCTTCGTGAAACTGGTTTATTTTATCAGTACATCACGATGTGACGAGGCAGTGGCATGATCGAGGTTTAAACTGCTGGAATCTCTTACAGTCTCTCTTACCCTTCTGAATTTTCTGTAATGGAGTGAAACGAAGAGTATGATCAAACCATTCTAACGTGAACAAAGCTGCCTCTTGGGGATACACAGCTCTTCAGCGCAACACTAGTGCTTCCCTCTTCTCTGCCAAAGTCTTCAAGCCTCATTTGCTTTCCTCTTCCAAGCACATCTTTAAATGTAGAGCTAGTGTGAGCAGAAATCCACCTCCTAAAACTGTACTTGAGCATTTTACTAGCAGCATTTATTGCAGTGTAACTTAAAGCATCTGACCTACATGCTGGAGCATAGGCATGGCATTTTACATGTGACAGCCAACATACAGAGCCCACACACAGTTCCTCAAAGAAAGGACTGGAAAAGCTCGAAGTTACAGACAGCTTGTGTCCAGGGTCTCAGTCTGATCTTCCCACTAACTAAGGCTTTTGAAATTGTGTACCCTGGAGGCACAGGGCAAAACTTCCATGAGGTTAGAGGAAAAGACCATTTACCTTGCTTTATCAAAAGATCATTGAAAATACAACTGTCACTTTCATGTCATGTTTAGATACTGCAGCAAGGGCTGGGTGATCAATACACAGCATTCCTGCTTCTCAGATGTGGCCCAGCTTGGAGACAAGAGATTGCAATTCAAAGTTAAACTTGGCACTTCTTAATGATTTTGCACTGAGCCCTGTTCCTTAAAATACAGGGGGGTGTGTGTGTGTGCAGGGGAAGCTGTGTGTGGACACACAGGTATAAGCAGGCAGAGGTAAAGGGGAAAGAACCTTATTATTGCAAGTCCTTTCTCCATTCACTGCCCCAGTCGGCTGGAAGGTGGCTTAAGGGTGCGCATAATATGGATGGTGTAGCAGGACACTCCAAGAGCTCTTCCCTTTGCATGCAGAGGATAAGGTGGCTTTGAAAAACATACACCCATGCACTGATTTTGCACAGTCAATGGGAAGGATTTGAGTCCCAGATGATTGACAGGCATGTCCTTTCCCACTGCTTATAGAGGAAAAACTGACGATTGAGGACCGTGTGCCATATTCCTTGATTGTACAGCTGTGTACATACAGCTGGGCACAGCTGTGGTATATAGCCATAAGGGGCTGGGGATGTTAGTCAATAGCCACCTGAATATGAGCCAGCAGCGTGCCCAGGTGGCCAAGGAGGCCACTGGCACTCTGGCCTGATTCAGAAATAGCGTGTGTAGCAGGGCCAAAGAGGTGATTGTCCCCCTGTACTCAGCACTGGTGTGGCCACACGTCAAATACTGTGTCCAGTTCTGGGCCCCTCACTACAAGAAACTGTTGGAGCGCATACAGAGATGGGAAATGAAGCTGGTGAAAGGTCTGGAAAACAAGTCTGATGAGGAGTGGCTGAAGGACGTGGGGCTATTTATCCTGGAGGAGGCTAAGAGGAGACGATCACTCTCTAAAAGTACTTGACAGCAGGTTGTAGTGAGGTGGGGATTGATTTCCCAAGTAACAAGTAATAGGACAAGAGGAAATGCGCACAAGTTGCACCAGAAGAGGTTTAGATAGGACATTAGGAAGAACTTTTTCACTGAGAGGGTTGTTAGACACTGGCACAGGCTGCCCAGGGAGGTGGTAGGGTCAATCATCCCTGGAGATATTTAGAAGATACATAGATGAAGTGCTGAAGGGACATGGTTTAGTGATGGACTTGGCAGTATGAGGTTAGTGGTTCAACCTGATGATCTTAAATGCCTTCTCTAACCAAAATGATCCCATGATTCTCTGATTTTGTACCTGTAAAATGCAGACAGATTTCAAAGCCAAAACACAGGGCTGGGCTTTGGACCAGCTGGGGTGTGCAGTGCAGCTGCCTGGTCTGTTTTGAAGCATATCCTCCTCCCAGGAACCAACCTCTTGCTGCAGCTTGGTTGTGTGTTAGACAAACACAGGGAAGATGTGTGTGCAAGGGGAATGAAGCTCAGAACAGGGAAAACTGCAACCATCTGTGCTTAACAGCACTATACTGCTGTACTCACAATCAGAAGTAATTTGAGGTTCCTGCTTTACCAATGGAAGCTGGAGGGAAGCGAGGCAGTGAACAGATACCAATCCCTGCTTTCCTTGGTCTTCCTGCCTGTGAACTGTGACAAATCCCTTTGGAGGTCAAGGCACATCTTTCTGATCAACATGTGATCAGATTTTCATTCCCTTCTTGTCCTTCATCTTGGCTTAGGGTGAAGTCCTCTGGCAGTATATGGGGCAAAATTTCAGTGATGACAACTTTCAGTGCCCAGTTGCCTCTGGCTGAGAAGCCCGGGACCAGACACGATGCCCTTGTGAGGACACATAGCTGACCACTAAATATCAGACTGGCCCCCTGGGGTTTCCAGAAGCAGCTTACAACCATCACACATAACTAGAAGCTCAGATTTCTCAGTTTACTGCAGCCCCAGTGCATGACCCACCACAGACCACACCAGAGGCCCTTGTCTGAGTGGCACCCTCACTGCTCAGCCTCAGTGGTCCCTGGGACCTTTCTCACCCTTTGACCCCCAGGTGCCAAATGCTGTAGCCCTACATGTCACAGAGCAAACACAGGGATCAGCCGTTTCCCCCACTCCAGTGCCTGCTTAGGCAGAGAGAAGGGAGGTGACAAAGATTTGGGTTTTTGCAAAAAGCAGGAAATCCCTCAGTAAGCTTTTATTTCACTAGGGTAAAAAGAGAAATGACTCAGTGTCAGAAACTTTCCTCTTGTTCCTCCTGGCTCAGTAGAGAAGCCCTGTGTAGTCCCATCTGTTCATTAGATGGGGTTTTGTACCACATGCTTGCTCAGTCAGGACGAGTTTGTGGCAAACAGTAAACTGCAGCTGCCCCCATCCCTGCATGAGCAGTGCTTGAAATGGTCTATGAAATGATCCACAGTAGAGTGGAAGGACCAGCAAGTAAGTTTTACGCCATCTGCTGTCAAATTTGGATGACAGATTTGTTTGAGAAATCTGCCCTTAGGTGCTGGCATGGCTTCAGCATTTGTTTTGCTGGTAAGGCCCAGTGCACGTGAAAGACTGGAAGCACTGGTGGACACATTGACTTGGCAAAGAAAACCCTAAGGACAGTCAGATACTACAGCACATGACGTCACAGCCCACCTTTGAAGACAAAGAAGTGTCATTGTCTCATGCCACATGGTAAATGGCATTTCGAGCTCTAAAGCAGGTGGGACGCCCTGGATTATAAAATCTGAGGATTTACAATCAATTCCTTTTTCTGAGAAAACAAAACCATGTGTTTGTGCTCTGTCAGCTCAAGTTGTAAGGAAGAATAATTGGTGAAAAAGTACCCAGCAGAAAGCAGCTGGGATTTCAGTCATGGAGAATGTGAAGTCTCCTAGTAATAGTGAAAGGTTAATTTATGTGATATGTGCTGGAAAATGATGAGTTGTTCAGGTTGCTCCTCTGGAGAAGGAACAGGGAGAGAGAGCAGAGGATCACTTAGGCCTGAGAGGAGTGCCCAGGAGAGAGTGGCTGGAGGGAAACAGCTGCAGGCACCAAGGTGCATCTCCTTGAAGGAAGGAATGCTAGAGGCTCTGGACCACTGGTGGCAGATGCTGGAGGAAGAGGAGATGCAATACTGGAGGAAAAAGGCCATGGAAGCTAGGAATCAAAGATATGTCTGCAGGAACTCAAGGAAGAAAAGACAGGGTAGGAAGGTCTGAGGAGTTTTCTCATGGAAAGGAGATCAGGGAAGGCAAAAATTTGAGGGAAAATTGCTGGGAAAACACCAGATGAAGGCTATCATGTGTCCTTCATGAGCACTCAGCACAGTGCTGGGACAGGAACATTGTGGAGACAGGCCTTGGCCCCAGCATCAGAAGCCAGATCCAGAACCAGCAGATGGGCTGTTTGTGGACTTGCCCATCTCCTGGCAGGAGCAACTGGAAGGAAAACTGCCCTGGGGAGGTGTCACGACTAGTTGTGCACAGCAGCAGTTGTGCACATCTGCTCTGTAAAAGAGGAAGTGTGGGTGCTAACGAGCCAGAAAGCAGCTTTGAAATAGGAAGTGTGTATGCTGGTAGTTATTTCTGCTTTCCCATCAGTCTGTCAAATCCAGAAATCCTGGGAGGCTGGGGATGGTCTGAGCCTGTCCAGTCCTGGCAGAGGCCTGCTGCCTGCAGGCCAGCACCTGCAGAGAGGCTGTGCCACAGCAAATAAGGTGCTGCTCAGCAAGGGAAGGGAGCTGGGCGCCTGCCAGGGCATTCAGAGTGAGGCTTGGGGCAACCAGATCCTCCACGTTAAGCCAACTCCAAGAGGGATGTCCTTGAGTGGTGCTGTTAACATGTTGAGTAATAAACTGATGAGATATAAAGAGAAACACATTTTTCCACACTACAGGGAACAGACTGGGCCTCTTCCACCCTTCTCTGTGCGTTTAATCCTTCCTCAGAAAGTCTGTCTCCATTACTGTTGTGTCTGGCTGGAGAGGAAAGATGCTCCTCTGCTCAAGATGTTGGACTAGATCTGGGCTTTGCTTCCATCTCTACCCTCAGCTTCCTCCGTGCTGTTTCAGCCTCAGCTCAGCTGCATTTTGCTATCCACAAAACACTTTTCCCCAATTGATAATCATCGTATTATCCTACTCCAGTGACTTCTCAATCTTTCATTAGCCTTCTAAGTAGCCCTAGAGCTCTGCTTCATTCATAACACCACAGGCTTTTTTTTTCCTAGCATGACACAGCAGGACATGCAGGCCCTGTCAGTGCTGTGCTGGCACAGGAAAACTCTGTGCCAAGGCCTTTTCCTCTGAGAAGAACACTGCTATTTGCAGTCAGATGTTACAAGGCTCTGAGTTAGCTTAGGAAATCCTCTGTTACCAGAGAGGCATGGATAGATCTTCTGTGCTGTGTTAGCATACAAACTATTGCTCACATTCTTCTGTCTTGTCCATGAAATGTGTAGGAGGCCTGAAAATATACCCTACCCAATAAAACCATTCCTTCTTTCATTTAGCTTTACCATCTGAGAACCCAGGGAGGGGGAACTTGGTTTACATTCACTGTTGGATCAAGATGAGAGCACAGTAAAATGGTTTCCAGGTCCAGGTGAGGCAAATAAACTCCTTTCCCACACCACGCTCCTTGATGCACAACTGCAGCACTTCAGCAGAGTCACCCACTTGCTTTGAAGTGACTACAACGCTGCATTCCTTCTGTTTCATGCAAGGCATTGTGATCTCTTACCTAAGGATCTGTCTCTGTTTCTCTAACAGCACTTTTTGTTTTCTTCAGGCTGACAACAGCTCAATAAATTTGCTTCCCTTTTTTTGCTAATATCTTCCTCCATGTCATTCTGAGGTTATGGAATAACCTAAAATCCAATAACTTAGGTTATTTGTTTTATCATAAAGACCACATCTCAAAGAAATTCATCTGGGCTGTAAAGCTGTAAAAATGGTTTAGAAAGAGGATAAAACAGGCCTAGAAGAGAAGTTGCTAACATTGGAGGTTTACCTCAGTTTCATTTTGTCTCTATGGACAACTGGAAAAGCCTTGACTAAAATAGCAGAGAAAGGAACCCAAGAAGAGGTGCTGCTGTATCTGAGTGCACCCATATCCTGCACCATGTAACAGACAGGTGTCATCTGTGGTCAGACAGATAGACCATCTATCAAGCATGGCAGTGACATGTACAAAATAAAAAGGTAGTGTAGCTTTGTTCAGAATCTTGGTGAGGCCACACCTCGAGTACTGTGTTCATTTCTGGTCCTCTCACAAGAAGGATATTGAGGTGCTGGAGGATGTCCAGAGATGGGCGATGAAGTTGGTGAAGGGTCTGTAGCACAAGTCTGATGGGGAGCAGCTGAGGGAGATGGGGTTGTTTAGTCTGGACAGGTGCAGGTCAGTCTCTTGTCCCAAGTAACAAGTGATATGACAAGAGAAAATGGCCTCAAGTTGTACCAGAGCAGGTTTGAATTGGAGATAAGGAAGATGCTTTACACTAAGAGGGTTGTTAGACCTTGGCACAGGCTGCCCAGGGAGATGGTGGGGTCACCATCCATGGAGATATTTAAAAGCCAGGTAGATGGGGAGCTGAGGAACATGGTTTAATGCTGGACACGGCAGTGTGAGGTTAGTGGTTGGACTTGGTCTTAAAGGTCTTTTCAAATCAAAATGATTCTATAATTCTGTGATGCAGGGCAAATACTCTAGACCAAAGGATACTAATGATGATGTCAATGCTGGACCACTTAAAAACAACCAATATCTTAGAGAGAGTAATTCAGATGTCTTGTTAGCCTATAAGAAAACTGTATCAAGCAACAGTCACAGAACAAATATGTGGGGAAATATTACTTGACATTCTTGCTTACAAATACAGGGCTTGTTGCAACTGTGAGTCCACACTATGCCTGGCAATTAGCATTATTCTACTATTAGTAATTTACAGTGTTTATCTGAAACACTCTAAAGTCCTAGCAAAGCACTTCTCCCTCCAAACAACTCAGAGCTGAAACTAAGAGTCAAAAACACATAAAATCAGTGTAACTAACTCATGGAAAAGCAGGTAAAATTGTTAGCAGCAAAAATGAAGGGTTGGAATGGCATTCCTTTGAAACCTAGTGCTATGGAAATTACTAATCAAACTGTCTTGACCTGAATTCTGCCTGTGGAGTGAGGCAGACTGTTAAGTAGGAGTATGTTTCTCTGCCTCTTATGCCCCAGAGAGTGCTTCTCCAGCAGAGTCCTCCGAGGTGCTCTTGTTGCATCCACATGACATATCATGGAAAAAAGCATGGGCATGGGTCCTCATTGCTCAGGCACATGGAAAGCTGCAACAAGTGTCTTCCTTTCCCTAGCTGGAGAGGCATGTTTCTTGCCACTGTCTCCCTGTGAAGCACATCAAAGCTTTCTGGCTGGCAGGCAACTTATTTTGAGCTGGCCCAGCAACTTGGTAAGGCAGCCTAACCCTTCTATGTCTTCTCCTCTCAAAGAATTCAGAGCTTCCACATGTAGGATTTTACTTCCTGAACAGAAGTTCACTGTAGCAACACAGCTTTTGTTTCTTAAAAAGTTACTTTTTCTTGAATCTGTCTTAACCTCAGAAACTATCAAACTCTGTACTTACCCATTGAAATATTCTCAGGAAGAGTACAGTATTGATACAAGAAGCTTAAGGATTTCCAAAACTCAACTCAAAGAACACAGCTACACCTTAAAGAAGACTCCTAGAGGGTTTGTAGCACAGAATTCACCTCTTCCTGCCCAAGCCACTCTACCATCAAATTCAGAAAGATACAGCACATGCTTTCAGTCTTATCATGGTTGCTTTATGCTGTCCCAGGAGAGCAGCTGACACAAAGAGACTCTCACCTCCGCAATGCTGAGAACACATTTGGCTACATGTCTAGTTACCCACACCTCGCTTCTCACCAGATAAGACGCTCAGGGTGAACAGCCTCAGCATGTTCCTGTGGTATCTTGTGCTAACACCAGCACGCAAGAATGTGGTTTTGGTACAACTGTCCTCCAGAGCAAACGGCCAAGAGCACCACTCTCTCAAAAGCAGTTCAGAGTTCCTTCCAATTTTGACCAGGCTGTTGGCATTTCACAACTCAGTCCTTCCTACTTTAGGAAGCAGAACTTCAGCAGCAGAACATTTTAATTAGTTTTACTTTGATTATAGGTGTACTGATCTTCTTGGGTCTTCTGCTTTCTGCCAGCTACTCAAGGTCATGGAGGGGCTGCTCTTGCTGTGATAAACACTGTGATACAGAGCAGTAATTAGTTATGATAAGCTGTACAGGCTCTGTGGAGACCTGGACTGAACCGAGTGGATATGAAGTATCAACACTTGACGCATGAAACTCACTTTCTGGCCTTCCCTGTCCTGCATACCACTGCTGTTTAGGGAGGCTTGAACATTAGTGGAAGCACAGCCAGAAACCAGACTGGCTCTTGTGAATTCATGAATAATGAAAAAGATGTATTCAGTTGCCCTGCAGGTTATCCCACAGTAGGATTATTCCAGTGAGCTCCTTCATAAGCAGAAAATCCCTACAGCAAGGCCTTTCATGTGATTCAGTTAGTCATGCACCCAACTTGAAGAATTTATTCTTGCATAACATTAGAGCCTGATTATGCATCTGACTGGATTTTTCTCACGTCTTTCCCTATGTCAGCATCTGTGTGGTGGTCTTGAATAAGAGATGATAATCTTGCTTCTGAGCAGGAAGGAGGTAAGCTGTTTTGGGGCACAGAAAAAAATAACTAAGTGGGAGAGCTGATGAGCTTACTAGTATTGTGAGCATTCACATGGAAGTGAACTCACACAGACCTTGTAACAGACAGCTGATCTCTTCCTTGCCAAAAGCTGGCGCTAGCAGGTGAGGAGAGGAAGAACAAAAGCACAAAATGAGAAGAACAAATTAAGAAATATTAAGAGGACTCCCTCGAACAGATCATAACTTTGGTATGTGCTTTCAAGTTCTGGGCTTTCGCTGTTGGCACAAACAGAAAATTGCTTTACAGGTTCAAGCAGCTGCTCTGAATTTCTGAAGGCAGCAGCTGCTTCTTCAGCCTGTTTCATCAGACACAACGAACCAGGCAGGGACAGAAATCTGCTTTCAACTTCCAGCACTTCACCTTTAGACAAGGACTCAATCTGCAAATGTGACGGTGTATTTAAACAGAAGCATCTCTCTGCATGTTCACTGATTCTCCTCATATTTCTAAGTGTCCTGGAAAGAAACTTCCAGAGTGGGGCACTGCTTGCAGGTGGCAAGGTGTTGGCAGTGGCAGCTGCAGGGCAGCCTCTGTGTGAAGATGGTGGTACCTCTGAAAAAAGATATTTAAGAAATGGCAAAATATCACATAGGTGAATGTGTGAAGTGAGAAACAGCAGTACAAAGACCAAGGTCAATGAAGGAGGAGGAAGAGGTGCTCCAGGCACCAAAGCAGAGATTTCCTAAAGGAACTGTATCTCCTGGAGAGCCCATGCAGGAGCAGGTTTATCTTGAAGGACTGCAACCAATAGCAAGGACCCACACTGCAGCAGGGGAACAAGGTGCGGAGGAAGGAGCAGCAGAGAGGAGCTGCAGGACTGATAGCAACCCCTCTTTCTTCATCCTCCTGCACTACTTGGGGCAGGTGAGCAGGTAGAAGAGTTGGGAATGAGAAGTGAAGTTCAGGAAAAAGGCGGGGTGAGGTAGAGGGAAGCTGTTGGTTTAGGTTCTGCCTTTGTTTGTCACCAGCCTACTCAATTTCTAATTGATGATAACTTTAATTTTCCCTCATTCAAGTCTGTTTTGCCCTAGACAGTAGTTGTCAAGTGATTTTTCTGTCTTTATCTCAACCTAAGAGCTCTTCCATCATATTTACTCCCCCTGGCCTGTTGAGGAGAGGAAGAGACAGCAGCTGAATGGCCATCTAGCAGCAGGCCAAGGTCAACCCATCACAAGCTGTTGCATACATTTGTTTAAAACAAACCCCAGATCCACTGGTTCAACATTAAGCCTTTTCCAGAACAGTTTCAGGTCAGGATCTCTTTCCAAAACCCAACACAGTAAAGGATTTCCAGCATTCATTTACTATCTATACATTATTTGCAGAATTACAGAGAAGAACAATTTTACATGGAAAAATACTATATTAAAAATCTTACATACAAGGATAAATCACAGCAACAAAAAGGCTGCTCACAGAACTAACATCCAGTCTTTCTGTCACCAGTTAAGATGAAACTCCCTCAGGATGAGTTTTCAATGATGATAAAGTCTTCTTTTTCTGTTTTGTTTGTTTTGTGGTATCTTTAACCCCCCCATAAAGGAGACACCCATTAAAAACAGTAATGTCTAAAACAACATTATTTAACTATTAGGCACCTTAAAATTTGGCTTTGAGCATCTACTGAAATCAGCAGCCAGAGGAATCGGCTTCACCGAGGCACCAGGGACGGAGCTTCTGACGGTGTCCTCCGAGCTGCGATCCGCTGACATTTGGGGCAGCCTCCAGACTTGAAGCATGCTTTGTGAAAGCACGTCTTGCACTCTGTTTATAAACAAAACAAAACAAAAAAAAACCCACAAAACAGAATCATTTGCTGTGTTCCTTGAAGGATGTTCTACCCAGTTCAGCCAAGTTAACAGAAGCAGTGCAAAGCCAAGAAAACCACCATCGTTATAATAACTGGGACTAAATATTTTGGTGAGATTCATAAGATTTATAACGAGTGTTGGCAAGAGGTGGTATAGCAGCTGTATAGCACTGCCCCAGGCTCTCTCTCATGGGCAGACCCAAAAAAAAAAAAAAATAGGGTCTCCCTGCAGCTGTAATTATGTCCAGGCAAGTCCCTGGTTTCACTGATGCCAGATGGCTGACACAGGATGGTTTTCAAAGACCCAAGCTATCCCTAGTTTGCAAATACATGTGCTGATTTTCAAATCTACATGCTTTCGGTCAAGCAAGTTCTCAATGTCTTCTTAAAGTAAATCTCAACAGTTTTACACATCAACATCTCCCCAAGAAAGACAGACAAGTGTTTGGTCTGAAACGTACCCGTGCACCTTTTGCATTTGGCAGTCTGATATGGTAAGAGCAGGTCCGCACTCTGACAGAACTCACAGATAAATCCCTTTGCTTGACAGAGCTACAAGGACAGCAAAAGAGTTTAGTTACTTTTAATCTAAAGAAAATCCATTTGGGAATGTCAGCAGGGATACTCCTCACACTAGCAGCTGCAAGCACACTACAGGCCCTGGCTTGCCCTTACCTCACAACCATCTACATGGGAGGTTGAGCTCTTCAGAATATCTTTAAGTAGGGGCAGTAACTGTCCTCGTTTGATCTTCACCAGGTCATCCAGTGAGAAGAGATGGAGCTCCTCTGTCAGGTGACTGGGGACCTGTTCAAACTCCTTCAGTACGCTGCAAAGAGAAAGGAAAAACAAATCAAGTTAAAAAGGTTGGTTTTCAAGTATGATTGAAGAATAAGCCTCTTTCACTTCTCTAGTCACCCAGGGATCGTAACAAGCAAGTTCATGCTAAATCCTACCTCCTCTCCCAATTTGAGATTTTTGCATTAACAAAAGCTTGGAGGGTTTGTGATTTAGAATAAAATGTCTGCTTTAAACATTCATTCCTCAGGCCCTGGAGCTGCATGTGCAGTTATCCCAGCAATTCTTAAATCATGAGCTCTCTTCTACCTCAGAGCACATACAGTATCCAATGCCATAAGCTAAGGTCATTTACTTTTTCTTTTGCAAAGCAAACTTGGAGGGGTTTTAGCCTGCACAGATCATTACTGGGTGAAACTATGCTTGTACTGAGTGGGTGAACACTGAAAATACAGTTGCTATTTCTAAAACGTCACAGATGTTGGAGTCTCCTTCCTTGGAGGTCTTCAAGACCCACCTGCACATGTTCCTATATGACCTGATCTAGGTTGACCTGCTTCTGCAGAGGGGTTGGACTAGATCTCTAAAGGTCCCTTCCAACCCCTACCATTCTATGATTCCATGATTATCACTTTTGGCTATTCCTTTCATCTGAGTATACTTATAAAACAAATTGAGCATTATGACAGATTTGTTACAGAAATCTTTAAGCCTTCAAGGGACACATTTGTTATCTTTTTTTCAAATTTCTTTCAAAGATGAATTATTTGAGACACAGATAAAGATCTCTGACCTTTTAAGAACCAGTGAGAACCCAAGAGAGACAGAATAGGAAAAAAATGCCCACCTAACAAAAATCATTCAACTTTTAAAACCAAATGGATGCTTATGTTAGGTAAAACAGAAAGCTACCACAGGAAAACTTGTTCTTCACTCAACATTTGCAGCGCAATAGAAGGAAGCTTTGTTATCAGAATGTTCTCTAACAATCATATTAACTAATTTAAAACTGCATTCAAGTGTCTTCAGAGGCAGCAGCTCTGTAGGCACCTTAGGTATGCTTTAATAAGCTATTTTTCACACGTGATCATGGCCCATACCTTTCACCAAACCTGCAGGTCTTCAAAAGCTTTTTTAAATGAAAAAGCTGTTCTTGCACCTCCTAAAAGATGAAGGGGAAAAACAAAACAACTTTTTTAATGAAAAGCAATTGCATTTACATAGTTTGTAAGTGAGAAATGCTGCTATTTCAGTCAGCAACTCTTGTTGGTATATGAAGCCACACCTGAAAATGGAACTCCACACTCAGCAGAGAATTAAATAAACGGATTGTCTAATGCACAGAAGGCCAAGGAAGACAAAACCTTCTTTTATTCACTGACAAGAGAAGCAATTCCTAACATTACAAATGCCTCCATGTCAGCACACCAAGATGCTAGACCCAGACCTCTACAAGAACAGCTAAGTGTCTCCTCAGCCAAGAAGGGCGCACACACCAATTTGTAATATTTGCCAGAGCACCCTTCCTCGAGCTGTAGGAGGTGCAGCCCTTAGACGGAGTCAAGGGTATTTTCTCTAATGGCCCACAAAATCAAGGAGTGACAGGCTGCCCAGAGAGGTTGTGGGGTCTCCTTCTCTGGAGGTTTTCCAAACCTGTCTGGACGCATTCCTGTGTGATATGATCAAGGTGACTCTGCTTCAGCAGAGGGGTTGGACTAGGTGATCTCTGGAGGTCTCTTCCAACCCCAAGCATTCTGTGAAAACTTCTGGAGCCTTCCAATAGCCAATTGCCAAGCAGAGACAAGTATTTACTGCAGGAGCTCAGCTCACTCCCATGAACTAAAATGGAAACCAGTAAGGAAAAATCTCCCAAATACAAGGGAAGAAATAAGACATCTGGCATAAGTTAGAAACTTCCTACCCTTTCACTTGAGGGGAGAGAGAGCAAGTCCCAGAAGCAGTGACAGGACAAGTTTCAGTACAGAGAAACCAACTCTGCCTCCTTCTCACATACACACACAGCAAAGGACAACCTGCCTTAAGGAGAGGTCTGAGTCTTCAGACCCACAAATTCCCAATAAAAAAAGGCCCTACTTACCCTCACCCTGTCCATTTCTTTACTTTTCGTGTAGAGGGCTTTGTTAATACTTGACACATTGAAAACTGGGTGCTGCCATATGCTGTCCAGAAGGTGTTTGGAGAAGTTGCATACATAGTATTTTTTGAAGTCCCACTTCAGAAGTATTCGGGCAGGAATGGAAGACTGGGCATAGCTGTGGCAGCAGTCACAAAAGTATTTCCCCAGGTAGTCACAATAGCGGAGTCTCCTGATATATTCTGCAGGTAGACAGCACATGAAATTGTGAATATTTCTAATATTTATGGGACATATCTCTTGTTTGTATGCCTGTTCTGTCTAAATAACTCAGATCTACTGCAGTGAGGGGCAAGGGACCTTTAGTTTTTAGGTAAGGGGCTTTATTCTCATGGTAAACACATGTGCAAGGTCTGCACTTTACATTAGAAGAGAAAGCTTTCCTTATTTCCACATTTGTCAAAATGAATTGATTATATGTATCACTATGACATCTTAGAGAAACAATTGCTGCTTCACCCGCAGGAAAGAAACACAAGGTAAAAAACACACAATAAAATACTCCATGGAAAGACAAGCTGATCTTGGAGTCACACTTGTACGACACTTTTTCATCTAAAGAGGTTTGTGGGTTTTTCCCAGCTATCTGAGCATCTCGGGGTTGCTCGAGTTCATGTGCCATCACAGATCCTTGATGCTTGGCAGGCCATCACAAACGCTGCTCTTCTGTGAGCAGACATGGAACAAGTCTCGAAAGCCACGTCAAAGATTTCTTCAGTAAGGTCTGGTGGTCAGACCAGAACATCGTCACACTTCCAAGCAGTTGTCACAAAGTATCACAAAGAAATCACAAGCAGGATTTTGTGATCAGGGCTTTTTTTTTTTTTTTAAATGTTTTAAGAAGACAGCTCAAAAGGGCAAAACGACACATTCCAGGAGCTTGCCAAGTCTCTAAAAACAGATGGAATTTGGAAATGTGTAAATCTTTATGGAAGATATAAAACCAGCACTTCCCAGCCTGGATGCTTGGTCTTTTTTAATAGCTTTTCCTGTTTTGTTGTTGACTGTCCTGAATTTTTCATGTGTGTGACAAGGGCATCTAACAAGTTCTGTACTCTGTCTGCAATGAGAAATTCCAGGCAGCGGTGAGATCCCACTGCCTGATTTATTATTGCAGGCACATCCAACAATGAGATTTTCCTTCTAGCTCAGCTAGTTTTATAATTGTGGTACATCTACATTGCTCAATGATTACAGTCTGTTTACCAGGAATGGATTTATTAGGTTTTTTTACTCCTTTTAGTAACACTTACTGCTTTCTATCGGGGTTCCACAACCAACACACGTGAAGTTTTGGGCAGCCACCACTGCATCTCTCCTGCATACAGAGGCAAACAGTTACACCTTTCAGCATCCAAAACACAGTTAACATTCTCCTCAAATGCAAGGGAGCCACACTGGCACCAGTGAAGATGTCCACATTAAGAGATGACTCCTAACATGAAGAAGGGGGTTCTATAAGGAGATACAGACTATTATTTTAGTGAGAGTATCTAAGCCCTTCTGTGGAGAATATACCATAAACTATTGCTTCTAAATATGGTTTGTTGAAAGAATGAAATTCTTTTCCATTTCTTAAGGTAGCACCAACAACAAAGGAGAGAGGGAGAGGGAAATCCACATCTGCAACTGGAAAAACAGACGGACCTGTGGCAACACAATGAATGAGTCAGTTTGCATAAAGTGCTGTTAAATGTTCACAGCAGGCAGAGTGAGACTGTAGTTTCCCCATACATGACCTGTTTTCTTCCTTCCTCTCTGAAAACCTGCTATTCATAAAATACCAGCAGGGAAGTGGAGAAACTCCTGAGAATGTTCTCCAGATAGTCTCACAAAATGGAATTTTTTCAGATTCCAGATAACCATGCTGCCACCCTACCACCAAACAGTTAACCAGGTTGCCATCCCACCACCAAACAGTACACGTATTATTATGTGTAAAGATACACGTGCCATCTTCATTGGGATGTGCCAACAGAGGGACAGAGCTGCCATTTGCCTTCTGAGGAAGCTGATGACAGACACTGCAGAAGGCTGCACTGTGCACTACCTCTGACCCTAGCTTCTGTTAAACCACTCAGGCTCCTTCCATCAGCTTCAGAAAGTTTAGGACAAATCCCCATGCTGCACTAAACAATAAGGATTCTTTCAGACCCCTTAGACTTACTTGACTGAAGGATGAATATTAAATATAATCTGCAATCTTGGTGGGGCCCAGCCAGAAGATCCTCTTAATTTGGAAATGATTTTTATCTCTTCAGCCAGGTTCAAGCTGGACTCGAGCTCTCTTGGAATATCTTCTTTCAATACAGACTATTGGGAAAGACAAACTCATGTAGATGGAAACAGCCCATCAGATGGACACGTGTTAAATTCTATGAAATATCTCCCATTATACTTCAGGATTTTCAGGATTTTAAAGTTCAGTTTGCACCTGCATGTAGTCCACCCATATTAAACTCCCTCCTATCAGCCCCAGAAGAAAGGACATCCTGATTGCTCACAACTGCACACCTTTGATGTGATGAAAACTACTAAAGAGAGAAGAAATTTTCCAGATATTTATCCCAAGTGAACTAACAAATTGTAAGTACTCGTTTGTATAATTTTTTTTCAATGCAGCTTGCCCCCTTCCCCAACAGTGGAGCAGCTGCCATGAGACAATGATTATTTGGGGAGTCAAATAAAGAGCCTGCTGTTTTCGGCTCAGACTCACTCTCTGCTTAGACGAGCCCAGGCAACCAGACAGTTGAACTGCAGAGCCTGTCTGCAACCAGTGTTTTCTGAAAGCTCTGCACAACTCCTGGGCTGTTGCTTCAGCAGAATTGCTGCCTCTTTCAGAAGATGATCTGAAAGTTAAGCAATACAGACAGTGAAATACAGCAGTACGTCATCAGTGGCTCCGCTGATTCTTCTGCACCCCTGAACAGTTTTCTCCCATACCTTCATTCCTATGCCCTCTCTTTGATACACCCAGGCCCTGGCAGAGCCGCAGCTGCCAGCCTCCAGCGAGACTTTGGGAGCAGAGGGGTGCTCTGCTAAGCCCAGTGCCACAGACATTTGCTGTCAAGCAGCATTCCTTCCCCTTCCTGGGGAGGGCCGACTTTACCACTCCCACACCTTTCCCGCCCCAGCCAGAAGAGTCACCAGAAAGCTGGCCCAGCAATAAAGGTAGTGCCACCAGGCTGTTATAGTAAAGATACACAGCATTACCTTTCATCTGGGGTGACAGCCAGATTTTCAAGGTCTTCAAGTTCTGTGGTAAAGGAGATAATTTTATCAAGCCATCTGAGAAATAAAGCTTCTGTGTTAACAGCTTTCTGCTGTTACTCAGCACTGTTTTAAATCTATCTCCTGTGTTACCACTGTATCAGTTTCAAGATACATTCATCTTTACAACAACCTTGCTGGATGTGGGAAATAACCTCAGCCCTGGCTGTAAAACAGGCATAAGGAGTCTGATCTCCTCTGCCAATCCCTGACACTGGCTGATGAAAAGTATTCCCCAACAGCTATGCAGAGTGTTAGGGTTGTTCAGCCCAGAGAAGAAAAGGCTCCAAGGGAGACATTACAGCAGCCTTCCAGTACCCAAAGGGGCCTAACAAGAAACCTGGAGAGGGACTTAGTGGGCACATAGTGACAGGACAAGGGATGACTGTTTCAGATTTAGATTAAATATAAGGAAGTTCAATAAAAAGCATCCACTTCTTCATTGTATTTATATGGATATTAGTGTTGGCCATGCATATTATTCCCAAGAAAAGCAGCTTCCCCATTCATACACGTCAAAAGAACTCTTGCTCATAGAAATGCAGTTTTGAGAACTAGTTCTTCATTCTTAAGATTAGGGAAAGATAGGGTGAAAAAATGAGTAACTAAAGGGAGGAATAAAAAAAGCATTTGTTAGCAGGAGAAAAAAAAAGGGAAAAGATAAAGGTTAAATGTTGCCCAGGCTGCTTTTAAGAGTCTCTATTTCTGTAAATGTAAAAACCAGAAGCTAATCAAACTCAGAAGGCCCCAAAGAGGAGAGCGCTGGTGACTATAAGGGAACAGAGGCATTCTGCTCTAGTCCTGAAGCAGGGAGGAGGGACTACCTAAAATCTAATCAGCCTCTTTAATTGGGAAATGCTAATGTCCCAAATTCTCTCAATCGATGTTGCTTCAGATGGCTGAGGCTGTGCTAATTTCATACACTGTGCACCACACTAATTTGGTTTAATTCTTAGACATAATTTCAGTCCCTGTATGCGTTTGTGTGACAAGGTTTTTGGTAGTCTGGGGCAGGGCTGCAAGGATGGCTTTTGTGAGAAGGTGCCAGAAGCTTCCATCACAATAGAGCCAGTGCCAGTCCGCTCCAAGATGGACCCACTGAGGCCAAGCCCATCAGCAATGGAGATTAACGTATTGGAGAAAGGGAAGAAGTTGCTGCACAGGTGCTAAAACTGCAGAAGCAGCAGAAGGGAGTGAGAATGTGAGAACAACAGCTCTGCAGACACCAAGGTCAGTCAGGAAGGAGGGGAGAAGGTGCCCAGGAACTGGAGCAGAGGTTCCCCTGCAGCCTGTGGTGCAGCCCATGGTGAGGCAGGTCCTGCCCATGTAGCCATGGAGGAGCAGAAATCCACCTGCAGCCCGTGGAGGACCCCATGCTGGAGTGGGTGGATGCCTGAAGGAGGCTGTGACCCTGTGGGAAGCCTCTGCTGCTGGCTCCTGGCAGGACCTGTAACCCCATGGAGAGGGGTCACTCCCTTCTGCTGGGTCCCTCCCACAGGATTGCAGTCCTTCAGGAACAGAATGCTGCAGTGTGGGTCCTCCATGGGCCCATGCTAGAGCAGGTTTGCTGTCAGGATTTGCTACACCGTGGAGGACCCACACTGGAGCAATCTGTTCCTGAAGGACCGCAGTCCTGTGGGAGGGACCCATGCTGGAGCAGTTCATGAAGATATACATTGAAAGGGAAGAACCTCACACTGGAGCAGGGGAAGAGAATGAGAAGTCCTCCCCCTAAGAGGAAGGAGCAACAGAGACCATTTGTGATGTACTGACTGCAATTCCCGATTCCTTGTCCCCCTGTGCTTCTGGCAGCTTGAGGAGGTAGAGAATTCAAGAGCAAAAATCAAACCCAGGAAGAGGGGAGAGGTGGAGGAAGGTGTTTTAACATTTGAGTTTATTTCTCATTAGCCTACTCTGCTTTGATTGGTAATGTAATCACTTAATTTCCCCAAGTTGAGTTTGTTTTACCTGTAACAGTAACTGCTGAATCACATCTCCCCATCCTTAACTCACGAGCCTTTCATTATATTTTATCTCCCTTCCCAGCTGAGGAGGAGAGTGACAGAGCAGCATTGGTGAGCATCTGGCATTCAGCCAGAAACAACTCACAGAACCCTCAAACCAACAAAGATATTCTTTTGTAGAAAGGAAATCCTGTACTAGTCTGGTATTTCTGCATGTGTTCTAATAAGAAATCATGCATACATTGCTCTTTCCATTTGCTGATGTTATTTCTCCTGCAGTAACATCTACTAAGTCAACAGATTTTTCTAAACAATGCAATAGATGCAGCTGGAAAATGGAGCCATTTCTGCAGTTATAAAGTCTTACCAATAATGACATATTCATCCTCTGAGTCACTGTGGCAACAAAATGTGGTAACTTCATGATGTGATGGTAGATGCACTGAGGAGCTCACAGGCAGCACAGCACAGCCTGTCCAGAACAAAGACAACATCAGTTACACTTTTCCAGTATTTACAGAGNCAACAGCTATGCAGAGTGTTAGGGTTGTTCAGCCCAGAGAAGAAAAGGCTCCAAGGGAGACATTACAGCAGCCTTCCAGTACCCAAAGGGGCCTAACAAGAAACCTGGAGAGGGACTTAGTGGGCACATAGTGACAGGACAAGGGATGACTGTTTCAGATTTAGATTAAATATAAGGAAGTTCAATAAAAAGCATCCACTTCTTCATTGTATTTATATGGATATTAGTGTTGGCCATGCATATTATTCCCAAGAAAAGCAGCTTCCCCATTCATACACGTCAAAAGAACTCTTGCTCATAGAAATGCAGTTTTGAGAACTAGTTCTTCATTCTTAAGATTAGGGAAAGATAGGGTGAAAAAATGAGTAACTAAAGGGAGGAATAAAAAAAGCATTTGTTAGCAGGAGAAAAAAAAAGGGAAAAGATAAAGGTTAAATGTTGCCCAGGCTGCTTTTAAGAGTCTCTATTTCTGTAAATGTAAAAACCAGAAGCTAATCAAACTCAGAAGGCCCCAAAGAGGAGAGCGCTGGTGACTATAAGGGAACAGAGGCATTCTGCTCTAGTCCTGAAGCAGGGAGGAGGGACTACCTAAAATCTAATCAGCCTCTTTAATTGGGAAATGCTAATGTCCCAAATTCTCTCAATCGATGTTGCTTCAGATGGCTGAGGCTGTGCTAATTTCATACACTGTGCACCACACTAATTTGGTTTAATTCTTAGACATAATTTCAGTCCCTGTATGCGTTTGTGTGACAAGGTTTTTGGTAGTCTGGGGCAGGGCTGCAAGGATGGCTTTTGTGAGAAGGTGCCAGAAGCTTCCATCACAATAGAGCCAGTGCCAGTCCGCTCCAAGATGGACCCACTGAGGCCAAGCCCATCAGCAATGGAGATTAACGTATTGGAGAAAGGGAAGAAGTTGCTGCACAGGTGCTAAAACTGCAGAAGCAGCAGAAGGGAGTGAGAATGTGAGAACAACAGCTCTGCAGACACCAAGGTCAGTCAGGAAGGAGGGGAGAAGGTGCCCAGGAACTGGAGCAGAGGTTCCCCTGCAGCCTGTGGTGCAGCCCATGGTGAGGCAGGTCCTGCCCATGTAGCCATGGAGGAGCAGAAATCCACCTGCAGCCCGTGGAGGACCCCATGCTGGAGTGGGTGGATGCCTGAAGGAGGCTGTGACCCTGTGGGAAGCCTCTGCTGCTGGCTCCTGGCAGGACCTGTAACCCCATGGAGAGGGGTCACTCCCTTCTGCTGGGTCCCTCCCACAGGATTGCAGTCCTTCAGGAACAGAATGCTGCAGTGTGGGTCCTCCATGGGCCCATGCTAGAGCAGGTTTGCTGTCAGGATTTGCTACACCGTGGAGGACCCACACTGGAGCAATCTGTTCCTGAAGGACCGCAGTCCTGTGGGAGGGACCCATGCTGGAGCAGTTCATGAAGATATACATTGAAAGGGAAGAACCTCACACTGGAGCAGGGGAAGAGAATGAGAAGTCCTCCCCCTAAGAGGAAGGAGCAACAGAGACCATTTGTGATGTACTGACTGCAATTCCCGATTCCTTGTCCCCCTGTGCTTCTGGCAGCTTGAGGAGGTAGAGAATTCAAGAGCAAAAATCAAACCCAGGAAGAGGGGAGAGGTGGAGGAAGGTGTTTTAACATTTGAGTTTATTTCTCATTAGCCTACTCTGCTTTGATTGGTAATGTAATCACTTAATTTCCCCAAGTTGAGTTTGTTTTACCTGTAACAGTAACTGCTGAATCACATCTCCCCATCCTTAACTCACGAGCCTTTCATTATATTTTATCTCCCTTCCCAGCTGAGGAGGAGAGTGACAGAGCAGCGTTGGTGAGCATCTGGCATTCAGCCAGAAACAACTCACAGAACCCTCAAACCAACAAAGATATTCTTTTGTAGAAAGGAAATCCTGTACTAGTCTGGTATTTCTGCATGTGTTCTAATAAGAAATCATGCATACATTGCTCTTTCCATTTGCTGATGTTATTTCTCCTGCAGTAACATCTACTAAGTCAACAGATTTTTCTAAACAATGCAATAGATGCAGCTGGAAAATGGAGCCATTTCTGCAGTTATAAAGTCTTACCAATAATGACATATTCATCCTCTGAGTCACTGTGGCAACAAAATGTGGTAACTTCATGATGTGATGGTAGATGCACTGAGGAGCTCACAGGCAGCACAGCACAGCCTGTCCAGAACAAAGACAACATCAGTTACACTTTTCCAGTATTTACAGAGAAGGTGCAGTGATATCCATAGCTTTCTTTGCTTAGCAAAACCATAGCACACAGGCTATACGTACAGAGCAACTTTGTTTATTTGTATATACATACAGAGAGACAGCTGATTCTTGGGATTCTGTCATACACCATGTCCCTCAGTTTCTTAGAAAGAAGCTTCTAGAGACTAAACCAAAAGCTTCTGACTATCAGTGGTCTCCCTGCTTCTCATGTGAAAGCACGCTATTCATTTTTCCCCAGAAGTTATGTCATTTAGACTTGAGTTTTCAGTTCCAGTGCTAAGATCTGTACTACTCAAAGAACTAAAACCTACTTCAAAACGCAAGTGTTGATTCAAGCATTATAGTGCCAGAAGCATTTATCTTGCCTCAAACTATATGTGAATGAATAGTCTGGGCAGTTTCACTTAAATCAGTTGTGTGGCCTGATCTGGATACCTCGCGCTTGTCAAGATATAAGCTTTCAATCCTGCAAAAAAGGATTTAAGTAGAGAGAAAAAACACCTAACTCCAGGCATACTTTGTGGAGAGTTGTGCTTGGCATATGGTACTTCAACCTTACATTCTCTTTTTCACATTAAAAAAAATAATTATAATAAATAAAAAGCAGATGTGAGCATTTAAAATGAAGAATTTGACCCACAGAGAAAACACTTGTGGCATAATGATCCTCAGGGAACACAGCTCTCGAGAGACTCAAAGAAAACAGAAGATTTGGCTTTATGCCTAAATTAATTTAGTCTTTTCTTGCACAAAAATAAATGTCAGACAAGGTTGCCTTACAGACTATGTAACTTGCCTTCGTAACCACTGTCTGTAGAGGCAACAGAAGAATCAGACTTCTTCACCCCAGGGTAAGAAGACGGCTCTGAATCAGTGTGATAGCTGCCATCTGATCCACTTGTTTCCTCCACACCCCAGGACTCTGCTTGTTGGCTTAGGATATTGCATTTCATTTTTTCTAACGATGCTATAATCATATCTGCAACAAAAAAGTGTGCATTTTCCTGGACACAAGATTAGAAGGCCCATTAGTACACAGTATACTTGATATTTACTTGAGATTAAGTGAAATACATCATTTATCCCTGCACTTTTTCAACTCAACAAATGAAGGCTATCTCACCTTTCATTTAAACACCAAATAAACACCTGAAAGGCAGTTCAGAGACAACATGCAAAAGGCAACTGCCCAGATAATTGTCTCACCTTTGATTAAAACATACAATTTACTTTTATCTTACCCATCTATTAGATAAAAAGAAACTTGATTACATGCCTAAGTGATGAATATGTATGCATTTTAGGGACAGAGTCTTCTAGTTACACTGCATTATTTAGTATGCAAGTGTAAATCCGTGACATTAAATCCTATGAAACAGGTTACAAGTCAGCGTGTACAAGCAGCTCTGCATGCATGCTAACTTGGATGGAGCCAGAAGTGGCAAGTTTTGAAGGGACTGTAGATCTTCCAGTAGTGGGTAGTACAAAAGCTAGTAAAATGGTTTCACGTGTTAAGATTTAAGGTAGTGAACCTGGGAATAAGCAGTGAGATAGCTTATATGGTTGTCTCAAGTCTGCAGAGAGAAGTCTCTCATAAGGGTAAATGGGAACCTAGCTCCCCTGAGGTTCACAGTGCCTTAAATAAAAGGTATCTGATTGAAAGCTTCACCATAGCATTTCCCTGACAGACAACCCTTTCCCATGGTGACCCTTACCATCTTGCCTGCCTGTGTCACCTGTTGTCCCGGAAAAGGAAATTTGTAAGGCAACCTCCAGCACCACTGAATCATCCAGACAAACATGGGGCTCCTTACCCCACTGTCACTGCTGTAGCCCTTGTTTCCTGTGGTCTAACAGAACATCCCACCAGTCCCATCTGCACTACGGCTGCTGGCCTGGGCACAGCTTCCAGGACCAAACTCAGCTCAAAAGTGGACGCATCACGGATGGAAATCCAGAGATGCCCAGGCTACTCTCCTCTTCTCCCTTCAACTGCACAGGTTTTCACTGTGCAAAGTTAAACTTCTGTCTAAAAAACAACAGGGCAGTATCTAAGGCTGGAGGTTTTGAGTCCAGAATAAGCAAAAGTGGCTTATGCTCAGAAAATTGTTCCACTCAACGTCAGTATTCATGACATCCCCTGCAACCTATATGGGAAGCATCAAGAAAAACATCAGTAGTTAGAAAAAGCTAAATCTTACTGAGCACAGCAGACATCACTGCTTTCTTATTGCCCACAGCCAAATGCACTTAGAAGAGATTAATCTCGACTTAAGTGAGAGCCCACAAGTCCCTGTGGGTGTTTGAAGAGACTTTTATCTTTTCCCCAACACTGATTAAAATTGCTTGCTTGGTGCAGCTTCACTTGAGACAATCTTGAGTGAATTTCAGGACACACCAATAGCAAAGGAAAGAATTAAACAATTTTTTTTTCCCTTTTGGGAGATAAAGAAGACATCTCCTGCTTTGAAGATTCAAAAAGCCTTCACTGCACTGGTTAACTACAAGTTACTGGCAGAGCACAGCATATCAAATATCCTGCTGATAAAAGCAATCATGAGTGTATCTGAGAAAGCTTCATTGCAAAAATATAGAACAGCATACAGGCACTTCTGTGCTCAGCATGACTGCTAGCTTTTCGCTCTGCCTCCTGATAGGTCCATCACCCTATGAAGCCATCCCAACTCATCTATGACACACCAACCTTTTCATTTCATTTCAGTGGAAAGTCCCTCTAGATTATCTGGCCCATCTCCTTCCTGGCACACAACTACCACTCTCAGACTTGCTGACACTACATATACTTTACTCTTCAGTCTCCTAAATTTCAGAGATTATTTTGCAAGCTGAAAGTGTTTTGGGCTTTATGTTTTTGTTTGAGTTTTGTCTGATGAGTTTTTTGTTTGTTTGCTTGTTTTTTTAAAGGCAGCCTCACTCACAACAGATTGAGCTCTTAGAATCATAGAACGGTTTGGGTAGGAAGGCTCTTTAAAGATCACCTAGTTTTAATTCTCCTACCATAAGCAGGGGCATCTTCCACTAGAATAGGGTGCTCAAAGCCTCATTCAACCTAGCTTTCAACACTTCCAGGGATAGGGCATTCACAGTCTCTCTGGACAAAGTGTTCCAGTGCCCCTCTATCCTCACAGTGAAGAACTTCTTCTTAATAACAAATCCAAATCTACTTTCAGTCTGAAGCTATTACCCTTTGTCCTGTCACTACATGCTCTTGTTAAAGTCTCTCTCTGTCTTTATTGTAGGCCTGAGTAGGTACTGCAAGGCTGCTTTAAGAGCTCCCTAGAGCCTCTTGATATCTTTTAACCTGTAATCGCATCAGCCCCCAATCATCTGCACGTGGGAAGTAGCTGATGTGATCTTGCCTCATACAGTAGCTTACAGGCTGTGGTTTCTAAGCCACATATCTACTCACTGGTCTCCTTGTGACTGAAAGCAAGTTACTTTGGTTTTGGTTCCCACATTATAGGAATGTCACCTCCTTTATGAAATACCTTTCACAAAAAGTGACACGAAAAGCTAGTCCACAGCTTTATTGGGTGTTGGTGTATCATTTATTGTCTGTTGGGGTTTTTTTTTGCTTGGTTGTTTGGATGTTTGGGTTTTTTTTTTAATGCACATTAGGGACAACAAGAGCTTCAAACCAAATGCAGAAATTGCCAGTCCAGTAAAACCAGTGCTGTGCATAATATGATTACCTTTTGGGCCCAGGACACGGGACCACAGGCACATCCCCAGCCCACAAATAAAACCCCCAAACTCTCCTTTTCTAGGCAAATTTTTAATGTGCTAAATCTTGCTTGTTGAAATAACTAATTGCAACACTAACCCCTCTTTTCCAGTTGTTAGAAAAGATTAACATTTAGCACACAGATTTATGTGTGGTAGCATTATCTTCTCCTCTTTATTAGCTCAAATGGGCTGCCTACCTGGAAACACATCTGAGACTATTTGAGCCCCTTACGCAAATTAGAAAACATAAGGACACAAAAAACAGCCTCTTCCTATCTCCTCATCATGAAAGTAGGTGGTAAATCCCATCCATACGCATGTAGCTGCAAGAAATTCTACACAGCCTAGTCTAACATAACTTTGATAATGACTATAATAATCTTTAAAGTTTGGTCTCAGAGAACATGTGGGAAAATGATGGCATGAAAAGCTGAGATGTACAGAGCTCTAAAACATTTCCATTATTTGAAAAGAATATTTAATTAGTGAATTAAGAGTAGAAATGAATGATGAAATTGGCATTTTACATTTGTGGGTTCACCCACAGAGGGGAAGAAGAGGGGAAATACAGTATTTGTAAAGATCAGTCCATCCATCAAAAAGTTCTGTTATTGAGAAATGCATCCTGTCTTTTTTCCCTTTTTTATGTTTTTGACACTATTAAATGGAAACAAAAATTGACATTAGTCAAAAGGTGTTGTCCTCACCTTCTCCACATCTTCTGGAAGCATGCAGATGTCTTGCAAAGAACGATTCAAGGGTATAGCACTTATGTTCAAAGGAGAAGTAGAATCTGTGGATATAACAAGAACTTTCATTAGTTATTTCTTTCTCTGGGGCTCTGATGACGTATGCAGAGTGACTTCCAAAAAGCAAAGCAAATTTTCTTTCCCAAAACTGAGCACTGTTAGAGATGGAGGTTGTGGTAAGTGTTAAGGAGGAGAGAGAACTGAGGAACATGCTGACATTTGAACTACCCTGACAAGCTGAAGTATGAGTATTTGCTACCAGTGAAATGCAGTTTCAATCTTGTGCCGTGACAGCACCACCGCACTCCCAACACCAGTCCTTTCTCAGCTAAGGCCCGAGCTGCTGGGGATAAACATAGCCAAAACCTCAGGCTGGGATTGCAGCAATGCTCTGCAATTTGCAACACAGCCAGCTAACACTTCTTGCTGCTCATTCACTGGGAGAAAAAGAAACCTCAACATTGTCTGAGCATGCAGAAAGATGTATCAGCTTTAAAAGATTCCCTGGAACACTGCTGGCATTGTGTGACTGCAGCAGTTTGGAAAAAACTTTGCCATTATGTTTCCAGTACCTTGAGAGAATCGCCCTCCTGTTTCTAAAAGGAGCCCACAATGCATGGTAATACGTACAACTCAGACAGACTCATCAGCCACAGCCCTCCCTACTCCCACAAATAGCAGCTTTGTTTTCCTGGCATTCACTGAGTATGATGAGCACGTGAATCAAAATTCATCTCTTTTTTCCTGTTAACAACTTTTCACTCTGTATCAGAGCACCTCTCTGGTTTTCTACAGATGTACCATAGACTACTTTTTATATATAAGTACATATATACACATATATAAGTATCATATATGTAAGTATCTATATACATATATATGTGTGTATACACATATATGTATATATATATATGATGGAGCTGTGGCAGAGGCTGCCCAAAGGGGTTGTAGAGTCTGCTTCCTTGGAGGTCTTCAAGACCCACCTGGACATAATCCTGTGCAACGTGATGTAGATGAACCTGCTTCTGCAGGGGGGTTGGACTAGATCTCTAAAGGTCTCTTCCAACCCTACCATTCTACGTATATAGTCACAACCTTCTTCCCCATCAGTTTGAAGGTGTGAGATCATGCCCTCATGTTTTGTTTTCAAAGCATAACCATTGCTACAAGAAATTTGCTGGAAAGATTATGAAGATTATTTATAACATTGTCTGTATATGTACACACTAGTGAATCATGAAAGGAAAAGATACCTGCTTTCTTTTTTTTTTTTTTCCCCAGTGACTGGTGTTTGGTTACTACCTCTTTGACCTTATAACCAAGTAATTTCTGCTTCACCATGATAATGTTTATAGGATAAAACAGACCATATCTAAATACCACCACATGTGCCTTTTAAAGCTGTTGCAGAAAACACAGCTTTAACAGAAACTCTTTTAATAAACAAAAAACAAAACAAAAACAACCAAAAAACCAAACTAAATGATACTAACAACAACAAATCCACTGCCACTCACAAATTTAAGTGTCACAGAAAGGATAAAGAGGTCTCACAAAATATGAGAATAGTTTATAAACCTTTTTCTCCAACTAAGGAACACTGATTCTCAGGCCTAGCTTAGATTCTTTATATTTCCTTATTTATAGACACCATGTTATGCCGCCCTTAGTGACATCAGGCTGGAAAGTCAATATTGTGCTCAAGCACAGCAACAGACATAATGGTTTTGCACAGAATTATTAATACCTCCATTGTATATACCACAGATGAACAATGAAAAGGCTGATAATCTGAATTTTCAAAACAGATTTCATCACCTAATCAGGTTATTTATGATTCATCTTGCTGGATTAGCAGTGTGCAGGGAGTACAGGTAAGTGCTGAAGGCTTTACAGCTTGATAAAAGCCTACATTCTCATAAGTTAACAAATGCTACTTTCTGAACTAAAAATAACTAGCAGAAATAAGGAAATGGGAAAATTAGTTTTTTCTTTGAAATACAAGATGTAATTAATCATAAATACCATTTTGAAACCTAATGGGAGCTTTCTCTTTCACTACCTCTTGCATCTCACTTGCATCTTTAAGTATATATAAGTAAGAAGTAGCGCAACGTACGCAACAATGGGGTGTAACTCTGGGTTTTACCCAAAAATTAATCTAGTTGCCCTTCTGTTGCCTGGGAGCTGCTGAGGCTGTGAAGGAGGCTCTCAAGAGCCACAGAAGGAAGTGACATTGACGCACACAGAGGTTAAAAGTAAGAACAAGCCCTGTGAACCACCAGTGACAAGCCAGCCACAACAAAGCCCCCTGAAAACACCAAATGCATTCACAAGCTCTTCAATAACAATGACAGAGCCTTTTCAGAAGGTTGTATGAGGCCACCAGAGAATGGTCCTTGAAAGTAGAAACAAGGCCTAACAGGAGTCTCATGGGACCAGTAGAAAATCCCACTGAAAAAAACCCTATTTATTTTGATTTAAGTCATCTTATATAATTTTCTTACATCTTCTGCATCCTTCACCAATTCTCCTATGAGAAACAAAACTGAGAAACCACCACTTTGAAGACAGCAATGGAAAGAAAGTGTGGCAAGTCATGAGATCCTCTTGTGTAAGTCCCATCTTCAAATCAGGCATTTGACTTCTTTTTCAGTTGGCCAGTTGCTTTTCCCATGCTCATAGTCCATGCACAATGCAGGTGAGAATGAGACCTCACTTTCCCTGCCCCGGGCTACCCGGTGGCAAATTCAATGGCTGGAAGCAAGAAGGAACCATGAAGCACAGAAATTTTCATTCTGTACAGAACAGGCCAAGGCCTAATGCGGACAGAGTGCGCCACGTTGTGCGGTGTCTAACAGCACCCTGGCTCTCATGTGAGGAGTACTTGTTAGTAAAATCAAGGACGCTACTTCCTCAGTCACCTGCCTGTTGTGTTGCTCCCTTTGCTTTCTAGGGAGCCAGCAGTATTACAGACTCAACGGAGGCTTGTGACACGTCCTACTCGTGCCAGAAGGTCGAGTCACGCACCATTTATTTGTTCCTACACACGTGCCTCACGGTGCCTGCTGACATCGAGAGCCTGGGCTGTGTTTTCCAGACCTGGCTACCCAAACCTGCAGGACTGGCCCCAGCCGTCTCCAACCGCGGGTGTGGTTTCCTTCTCCCTGTGACAGCAACTGCTCAAAAGCAGGGAGCTACCAAACACATAGCAGAAGGGAATAATAGTAGCCATACAAACTGCTGACAATGGTGACGAAAGTTATTATTAAGAGCTCCCAATCCTGCAGCAGCATATGCCTATTTGAGATCTCATTGCCAGCTTAAAGTCTTGAAGGAGTTTTGAAGCAGAGCTCAACGGAGTGTTACCACTAGGACTACTATTGACCAAAGGGAAAACACAAAAATCCAACCAAAAATCAACCTTTGCCAGTTTTATCTATAATATAAAGGCAGGTGGAGTGGTCCCTGCTGCTTGTCTTCTTTCCAATACATAAAACAGACTTCAGTTGGCCCATATTTCCAAAGTTCAATGTCTAGTAAGAATAAGCCCTTAGATTCTGAGAGCGCTTGTTAGAAATCAAATAAAAATGCTTCACCTCACTGTAGCAAAGGCTGATCCTACTGACAGTATTGTTAGGTACTAAACACAAGGGGTTCTGCTGTCCTAGCCACGGGGCAGGGGCCCTGACCTGCAGTGCAGGGAGGCCAGCACAGCTCATGGAGGCCCACGCAGCCCTGAGGTCAGGCCAGCCACTCCACCAGCCATCTGAGCGGCACTGTGCTGATGAGCAGGTCCTCGCCCAGGGGTCTGTGCTGCCCTGAGCCCCCTGCTGCTACAGAAACAGGAGGCACACTTGCTCAGGAGACGTTCTTTGCTAGCAGCCCTCAGTCTGTATCTCTTCCCAGACAACATGCAGTATATCCATAGAGTCAGAAACTGGTGAGGGGTAAGAAGATCCTGATCTGTACCTGCATGTGTTTCTGAGATGGCAGGTACTCTTGGGAAAAGGAAAATCAGTTCTCCTATGGCACAAGCCAATTTAGTTATAATGAGAATAGATGTTAGTGCCCTGCCTCCAAAACCCCAGTATCAGATTCCTTCTCCTCCAGCACACATCAAAGACAAGGAGATATCCCATTTCTGCACCACAAGACAGACGACTACTGCAAGCACAAGTGTCTCCCATTTCACCGAGTCCAACCCTCTGGTTCTCCTTTGTTTTTAGAAGCTCTTTCTCTCTTCTCTCCTACTTTGAAGAAGTCTAATTCACAAGCACCATAAACAAAGTCCATTTCAAATATAGCTTTCTTTCCTAGCACAGAAATCTGAAAACAAAAGTGGACCTGTAAAGCTACCTGTTCGATTGATGGGCTCTGATTGGGAAAGTCCACTAGGAGAACTGCTGCTGCTATTGTTGATGGGTGTGGGCTCCGAAGGACCAGGGTATTTCAGTAGATCTGCAGGCTTACCACCAGTTGAATCAGAAAAAAACCTTGTAAGAGTCAAGTCTCTTTCAGGGGAGGTATAACGTTCTTTTCCAGAGCACACAACAGCCGATGTGACAGTGCCTCCCGTTAATGTCACCTGTGTAAAACAGTCCCGTTTCAGAGAGGTCACGTCCGAAAGAGTGAAACCATTTGAGGAGGAAGTAGCAGGATCCACGCCAGAGTATCGGGCACAAAAGAAAGTATCCAGCACAGGTTTAGAGGAGTCAGAGCACGTGTTGTCCCAACATGCCCGGTGCCTTGTAAACCGAATGTCCGTTTGTGTACAGGCAGCGTTGTGATGTGCAGAATCACTGTCACTGTCATCATAGCTATCCCCAGCACTGCTTTCTTCCCACTGTTCCACATCACTGTCCGGATGGTCAGCTCCTTGCATTGTGGCCTGCTCAGGCACCAAAGAGGGCTTCAAACCAGATGCATTTAAAACAGACATGAGAATGTCTTTGATAGCTTCAGTGCTGCCTGGGTATGATCCAAAATTTCCAGCATGTCCGATCACTGCTGGCCTTGAGTATTCATCTGTTCAGAAAAGGGATGAAATCAAGGGGTTAGGAAACAATTAGGAAAATGATGATTTACCATATGAAGGAGCACTGAGTGAATAGTTAGGAAGAACCAGAGTTTTGAAGCAGAGCTCAACGGAGTGTTACCACTAGGACTACTATTGACCAAAGAGAGAAAAACAAAAATCCAACCATTATTTTTGACACAGGTGAGAAGACGGGAAAGAGTTGAACTCACACACCACCCTCTGCTGCCTTGCTTCCTGCAAGGAGGCTCTTGCTTTCTGC
The DNA here is from genome assembly GCA_013401255.1 of Urocolius indicus. Taxonomy (NCBI): domain Eukaryota; kingdom Metazoa; phylum Chordata; class Aves; order Coliiformes; family Coliidae; genus Urocolius; species Urocolius indicus. The sequence goes on from WBNH01004299.1 coordinate 336,996, forward strand.
AATCAGGAAGCAATTCTGACACTGATAAGGCTAGGTAATAAAACAACAGAAAAGTTTGCTGTTGCTAACCAAACACAATTAGTTAAGCCTTTAATGGTGACCAATTGTCAACATGCTCAATAGAATCATATTTTTCTTCAAAACTGGATGAGGTACTGGTGCTATTGCCAGTTAAAAGAGAAGGTCGCATTAAAGCAAGATGCATGGAGGATCAATACAACAGGAAGGAAAAAAAAAAACCTCCATACACTTAGTAATAAAAGGTCATGTGTTTGTGTGTTTCAGTTAGGCACTCCTTGTGGAAGAGGCTGAAGTAACCTCTACTCCATTATTCATAAGGGTGGCAACATTTACCCAAACCTATAAAGATAATTAGCTCTGCCAGTTCATTATAATCATATAATCATTCAGGTTGGAAAAGACCTTTAAGATCATAGAGTCCAACTATTAACCTAGCATTGACAAATCCACCACTAAACGGTGAAGAAATCAAAAGCACTGTCTGCCAAGGTCCTACATGATGTACAACACAACTGTAGCTCAACCGAAAATGGGAAAAGTACCTTTTGCAGCAAATGTGGCAACAGTAGCATGATGTAGAAGTGCACATCTCAACCAGTAGCTATTCAAGAATAAACTCAAGTCCTATACCTTCAACCAAGAGCCTCTCGGAAATGCCCTCATCCAAGCAATGGACAGATCAGACAAAGTCTATACTCAAGAAGGAACTATTGACCGAATCACAACAATGAAGTTAACAGCTGTCTCCTTTGGGGAAGATAAGCCAGTTGTAAAACTCTAAGAATAGATACAATCAAGAAGATCCATTTCCAGGGCAAAGAACTCTTAGTTAGGACCACAAGGAATGTTAAACACACTACTGGTGAAAAAAAGCAGGAAGTCTTGCAGACTTTGCCCAGAGGTTGCTCTCCTTGAACATATCTCAATGGAAAACAGTAAACCTCTCCGCAAGTCACTCACTTGGAAGCCAGCATGCACTCAAACTGCATGATAAGAGAGTCTACTAATGAAGGGATCAAAACCAATACAGAAACCTTGATATACTTTGGAAAAGTAAGTCTATATAAAGACAAGTCCTCAACAAGACAAAAAAAAAAACAACATCATTTGTCAGCCATAGTGCAAGAACTGCTAGCAAAGCTGTCCCAGTAAAGCCAGGTCAAAATTAGCTGGAGAGTTCATTAGTGTTTGGGACCATCTGCCAGCCACTTATCAAGACAAAACTCTTGCAGAAGTAGCAGAAAAACGACACATTTTGCTGGTTGCATTTCCAAAGAAACAGCTTGCCAAAGTTGCAGGAATAGGAAAATAAAAGCCTGCTGACTTTCAAACAAACATATTTCTGTCTTTTCAGGAAAAGAAAATTATTTTGGTAATGACTGACACTTCAATTGCAGAGGAATACCTTAACTTGGAATGCAAAGAGCATCTTTTCTGAGCAAGACAAAACATTTAACCTTGCTGTCCTCAACTCTTCTGCTCTGCTCTCCTATTGCAAAGCCCATCTCGAGAGCCTTTCCATCCCCTCTCATCCTTTGTCATCTCCACTACATCTCATCATGGAGCATCTCTAGCACTAATCATATAACCGTGTTTACTTACAGTGGTAAATACTTGTTCTTAGTGGACTATAGGAGTAAAAAGAACATTTTGTTTTAATTTAACTCCTGCTTCTGCTCTGCCAAGCTTAAAAAAAAAAAAAATCCCAACCCAACAACAACAAAATCCAAAACTCATATTTTAAGCTTCCAGCAGAAAGAGGTTAGTTCCAATTTAAAAACAAATACATGGTTTCAAATTCAGTTTCAGAACTGATATTCTTGTGAGTAATTATGGTAATTTCTTACAATCTGAAAAACTAGAATCATCTGAATGGTTGAAGTATTTTACTCTTCAGGATGCAAAATGCCAGTATACCTAAAATGACCAAACTACCATTTTGAAGGCAAAAAAAAAAAATCCATACTTTCAAATTGTATGATATACTTGGATGGAGTCCCATCTTCAAAGCCAACAAGCAAGCTTCCCTTTCAAAGCAGACTATCCCTGTTCATTACACACAAACATTCATAGTTTTTGCTAGCACTGGAAGCAGCAGCAAAGCTCCACAGAAGGAGGCATTTTAGAACAAATTGGCATACCTGAGAGAACGGAGATCTGAGGTGTTGGAGCAAGGCAGCTATTCCTCGCTGAAGGATTTGAAGAATACGCTGACTCGGTGAAAGCCACCTTGAGGCTTTCGTGGTTTAACTAGAGTAAGAACATGCAGGCAGACAATCTGGTTACAAGACAACAGTCCTCTGGTAATGATACTCCCAGACTCAGAGTCACCCCAGCAAGAAGAACACGTGCTAAGGCCTGTCGACAGTCATCTAACCACTGCCTGTATTTCTGGTTGTCTGAAAATCTCCCCAGAAGCACATATGGTCTAAAGAACACTAGCATCTCAACCCTGCATCTTGAATTTCACTCCAGAAGGCAGGCGACCAAAAGAAACTCTCCACAGTAGGAGCCTCAAATGTGTGCATAAGGCATATATGAGATAACATGCTCAGATCCACCGGATTGATATATATATTGATATATATTGATTGTCTAGATATATCTGTCAAAACAACAGCAATCAAGTGGAAAATAATTCACCAATCTGTAGCTGGAAGCACAGGTCTGTTTAGATGTACACAACCTATTAGCTAAATCCGAGGCTCTGACTACACTAGCACCTGATGCATGAGTTGCTTGATCTCTCAACTGTGTTGACTGGGAGTAAACATGGTCACATAATCACATCTGCCCAATTTGATAGAACATCATATGCGTGGTTCACGTCAGCAACGTGGCTGACCCAGCATGAAGCGACATGAATAGATAACACTTGACCTGGCATGCAGCCTGCCGGTATGAACCAATAAACACTGTGAATGCATTTGAACTGATTGAGCAGGTTGGTACCAGATCACCATTTCACTTTTGCCATCATGACACTTCTGATTCGATATTTTTAACCCCAAAGCTGGATTTACCATATTGTCAAAACAGCATAAGCTGAACCAGGGCAAATGGTTTAAGCACAAATACAGAGGGGTTATCCAATAAGGGAGTAAAATACACTGAGGACAGCAAAGCCATGGCTCTTCTCCCCAAGCTCACAAATTCCTTGTGAGGCTCACACATTTGTCTCTTGCTCCCTCTCCACTGCCTCAAGTACCTCATGGACCTGCAGAGCACATCATAGAAAGCAAAATGATGCCCTGCTCCACCAAGCACTTAACCAAGGTATACCTCATGCCTTCTCATTCGAAGACATCAGTAAGATGTATCCACGCAAAGGCAATCCCTAGGACACCTCTTATCCTCCCCTACAGTGCATGAGCCCATACAAAGAGAAAGCAGTTAAAAGGTATGCTGTCCTCTGCCATCCTATGTTGGCCTCTACATTCCCCACTTGATCTTATCTCAGAGCAAGATGACTCAGACAGCAGATCAAGCCCAGTACGCTTCAGACTCACAGAATGCAGAAGAAATTAAACACCACAAAAATTTCCCTTTTGACCAAAGAATAACATTTTGGGACCAAAAATAGTATGCTGAAACTCAAATATTTTGGTTAGGTTATGCCAAGGCTTATAAAAATAGTATTTTCTGTATCTGATAGTGCTTGGGCTGGTTTTTCTTTTTTCCCCAACTGCATTAATTTAGAGAAACCACCATGTAAGCAAGCTTTATACATATAAATACCATATTGTCAATATTACTGGATAAAAGTTCTTACAAGAACTAATTTCTTGCTAACTATCTGTATTTAAAACAAAAATCAGTAATTAGAAGACTCTGCCTCTTTGGATGCAAGTGCTTTACTAGTAAGTGTAAGTATTAAGAGTGCTAAGGCTTAATATTTTATCTTTTATTTCTTTAAACAACTCTCCCATCTTTCAGATACTCTCAGAAGCAACCAGTGTTCTGAGAATCTGGATAAAAGATTTCCATTCAAAACGTTACAACTTCAGCTAAATCACAGATTAGGAAAGAGCTGCTTTAGTATCTAACTATCAAACAACAAGAAAAAAAGTCAATTAAAGGAAGCTTTTAAAATGAAAGCAAATAGAAGGAAATACAAGAACAGAGGTGCATGAAAACAACATCACATGGCTGTAACCAATTAAAAAAAAAAAAAAAAAAATCACTGACAGTTTGACTTCTTTCATAGCATAAATGAGTCAGCCTTCCCCCCTCAACATTAGGATTGTACTTCCAAAATTAACTCTGTAACAAAACCACCAGTGTTTAAAAATATTTACCACAACCACTAACAACTAAAAGCTATTTTTTTTTTTTTTTTGCAGACATTCCTCCAGCTGTTGAAAACACCAAGCCAACATTTCAATGCTTTCCTTGCCTTTACCTTTTTAGAGCTGGGGTGCTGGAAGGCTTCTGTCCTGCTGTAGCTGGATAGAGCTATCGCATGGAGAGACATGATGGGAAAACGCTCATTGTTTTTTTCCCCACTCTGTGGCCGATAAGAAAGTACCTGGAAGCGATAAAGAATTACAATCACCACCACGCTTACTGCGACTCTCCGCGTGTTTGGCAGACGCTACCAGTTAACGTCCTGTTCGGTCTTGACCCTGCACTCAGATGAGCTTACCGAAAAGCAGAGCTCAGCGACAACAGAAACCTCTGTTAGAAGCGTCTAACTTTGATATTTTTTTTAGTAAAATGACACAACGAGAGTGCCTACTAGAGGTGTAAGAGTAACGTTATTGATCCGTTGTATACCGCAGTTCGTTGCAGAAGGAGGAAGAGACAGAGCGGTCTCACCGGCAACGAAGCCCCCGCGCTCCGGCTCTGGTAGCAGGAGCTACAGCTCTCCCCCAGGCGCCGGGCACAGGAGGGGAAGGCATCAGCCACGAATAAAACCCGGCACGGTGCTGGAAAGCTGCACAGCCTTTCAAACGAAAGCGCTCAGCCTGCTGGGCAGCCCTTACGCCCTTAACCCGGAGAAAGGCACTGAAACAATGCGACCCATCCAACGCCTACCTACCTCCCGGCCCCAGCTCCTCAGTCTCACCTGCAGTGGCACCTACAGACCCCTCCGGCCGGCACCGCAGCACAGCTCGCCCAGTCGCGGGGAAGCGAAGCGACTCCGCCCCGCCCCGTCCCGCCCCGCTTCGCTTCCCCGCGGCTGGGCGAGCTGTGCTGCGGCGCCGGGCCGCCGCGAGCGGGGCGGAGCTGCCGCGGGGCTGCCCCAGGGTCCGCGGCGCCCACCGACGCGTGGGCTGCTGTGAAGGGCGGTGGAACCACGCCGGCAGCGCTCTGTCGGCTCCCCTCCGCCGGCTCGCAGCCCCTGGCCCTCTTGTCGCTGGAGGGGAGCCCTGGATGCCTCAGCACAGCTCTGTGAAAACACGCAACAAAGCACACCCACACAAACCCAAACAGCAGCAAGCGCCACCCATGAGGAGCGGCTCCTGACTCACGGTTTGCTTTGGAGGAAAGGAGGTTGAGGAGCGACCTCATTCCTCTCTGCTTCACCTCCTCAGGAAGCTGCAGAGAGGAACGTGCTGAGCTCTCCTCCCTGGTACCCAGTAATAAGGCAAGTGGAAGCGGTTCAAAGCTGCACCAGGGGAGCTTTAGACTGGACATGAGGAAGCATTTCCTTACCGAGAGTGGTCAAACACTCAAACAGGCTTCCTAAGAGAGGTGGGCAATCCTCCATGCCTGTCTGTGTTTATGGGGCCTTTAGATAATGCCCTTCACAACATGCTTAAACTTTTTGTCAGCCCTGAGTTGGTCAGCCTGTTGGACTAGATGATCATTGTAAGNCCTGGAAGCGATAAAGAATTACAATCACCACCACGCTTACTGCGACTCTCCGCGTGTTTGGCAGACGCTACCAGTTAACGTCCTGTTCGGTCTTGACCCTGCACTCAGATGAGCTTACCGAAAAGCAGAGCTCAGCGACAACCGAAACCTCTGTTAGAAGCGTCTAACTTTGATATTTTTTTTAGTAAAATGACACAACGAGAGTGCCTACTAGAGGTGTAAGAGTAACGTTATTGATCCGTTGTATACCGCAGTTCGTTGCAGAAGGAGGAAGAGACAGAGCGGTCTCACCGGCAACGAAGCCCCCGCGCTCCGGCTCTGGTAGCAGGAGCTACAGCTCTCCCCCAGGCGCCGGGCACAGGAGGGGAAGGCATCAGCCACGAATAAAACCCGGCACGGTGCTGGAAAGCTGCACAGCCTTTCAAACGAAAGCGCTCAGCCTGCTGGGCAGCCCTTACGCCCTTAACCCGGAGAAAGGCACTGAAACAATGCGACCCATCCAACGCCTACCTACCTCCCGGCCCCAGCTCCTCAGTCTCACCTGCAGTGGCACCTACAGACCCCTCCGGCCGGCACCGCAGCACAGCTCGCCCAGTCGCGGGGAAGCGAAGCGACTCCGCCCCGCCCCGTCCCGCCCCGCTTCGCTTCCCCGCGGCTGGGCGAGCTGTGCTGCGGCGCCGGGCCGCCGCGAGCGGGGCGGAGCTGCCGCGGGGCTGCCCCAGGGTCCGCGGCGCCCACCGACGCGTGGGCTGCTGTGAAGGGCGGTGGAACCACGCCGGCAGCGTTCTGTCGGCTCCCCTCCGCCGGCTCGCAGCCCTTGGCCCTCTTGTCGCTGGAGGGGAGCCCTGGATGCCTCGGCACAGCTCTGTGAAAACACGCAACAAAGCACACCCACACAAACCCAAACAGCAGCAAGCGCCACCCATGAGGAGCGGCTCCTGACTCACGGTTTGCTTTGGAGGAAAGGAGGTTGAGGAGCGACCTCATTCCTCTCTGCTTCACCTCCTCAGGAAGCTGCAGAGAGGAACGTGCTGAGCTCTCCTCCCTGGTACCCAGTAATAAGGCAAGTGGAAGCGGTTCAAAGCTGCACCAGGGGAGCTTTAGACTGGACATGAGGAAGCATTTCCTTACCGAGAGTGGTCAAACACTCAAACAGGCTTCCTAAGAGAGGTGGGCAATCCTCCATGCCTGTCTGTGTTTATGGGGCCTTTAGATAATGCCCTTCACAACATGCTTAAACTTTTTGTCAGCCCTGAGTTGGTCAGCCTGTTGGACTAGATGATCATTGTAAGTCTCTTCCAACTGAAATAGTTTGTTCTGTCCCATCCTTAAAACCAAACACAACCAAGATAAGTCAATTGGGAGTGAATGGAGGGTATTTTTTCGGTGGCATAGGATGACAAATGCTGAAGACCGAAGGCAACACGTGCAGACACACCTCAAGGATCACCTGTATTTGAGGATCTGCAACCAGCTGGCTTCTTAGAAATGACAAAGATCCATTCTTGCTTAGCTTTAAAAAGGGATTGAGCCATCTGCCAGGCCAGTCACTGAGTCAGATGACTTAGGTGGCTCAAAACTAGCAAATTGCAGTTCTCTAGTAGCCATTTTGAGCTAAAAATAACATGTAGGAATGCTGAAATGTATTTGTGGAGCTAAAAAAAAATTGCTGACTGTCCATAAAATGCAAAAAATATGTGCAGCAACTTAGGAAGTTGAAAGCCATGAGGAAGTAGAAAGGAGGCAGAATCCAGATGGTAGCATGCAAAAATAAGTAGAAGCAGTAAACAGAACGCAAAACAGAGCTGCAGTTGAAAATGTGGCGTTCACATGTTCTGGAGTATTTGCCTCTCTTTTTAAAGGCAGGTGGTGACTTGGATAGTAAATAGAGCAGTGGATTTGGGCTGTGGAAACTTCAGGGGAGCCACTATCCAAGGTGCAGTTGTCTGAACTTGGTCTGTGCATTATCCTACAGTGTGTGTTTCAGATTCCCAGATATAAGATGGTCATTTCTGATGGCTATGTGTACAAAGAAATTCTACTTTTGAGAAACTTACATGTTCAGGCGGGCAACAAGAGGTAGTAAGGTGGGAAAGCCTCTAGATGTATTCACAGTTCTGTTAGATTTCTTACTGGCAAAAAAAACCAAAACAGCTAGGGAATTTGTTCTTCATTCCTATCAAATTTTCCAACATTCTTACATGAAAGGCATCATACCAATGCAAAATACTAAATATGTCTGAAAGCAATACCATTCAAGAAGAGTGTGGTAGCATTTCAAAGATGTTTGTATCTGTTTGGTTGGGGTTGGTTTTTCACTCCCTGCTGCTTTCTTTATGCATATGTGTATTGTCAGAAAACTTTGTGTCACACTTTTTGCTTGACATGTCATTAAAAGCTTCTCTACTTTTTGCAGATGTCATCAACAGAAGTGCTGAAAAACTGGACAGATACAGAATCAGGAAGAACAAAAGAGGAAGGAAATGCCTACCTGTTTTTAAAGTTGATAAAGTGGAAGCTGAACAAGACCAGAGTGCACCAAACTGGCCTTTTGCCTTAAAAAAAATGAAGCTGTTTTGTCTGCTGAATACACCAAAATGAAAAGCATCAGCAAAAACTTGCCCAAAACATTCCAGGAGAAGGTCAAAAAAACCACCAAAACAGAAGAATGAGGCAGGGAGCAGAGACCATGGATAAAGAGCTCACATTAATGGGCTTGTGTAGAGGAATCTTCCTACTTTCCATATCTTGGGCATGGAAGTAAACAGAGTGTAAACTTCAGCAGTAGCCAAGATACATACCACAGTGAGGTCTTTGAGCTACAAAAAGGTATGCTGGGGAGAACTGAAAGCAAATATCCCTGATGTTTCTAACATGGTTTATTTAAACTTGCTCAAGGCATTGTTTCTGACAGGGTCCCAAGACTGACTCCATAATGTTTGCATCCAATTGTGTGAAAGAAAGAAACAGGCACACTTTTAAAACAAAGAAAAGGAGTATTTTTAATCACACAACTAAATTAGCTCCATCTTGGCAACCATTTGGAAGACTTCTACAGCAAAGCTCGAAAGCCTTTTCTTTATTTTTTCCAAGTTTTAAGGCAAATGTTGCAGAACGACTGAATTCTACCTTTTGTAAAGAATCATTATTCCTAAATCTCCAGGAAAGAATTACTTGGAATAAGCTTAAAGTTAAAAATAACAGCAATATGCTAAAAGAAGGAAGCATAAAAATAATTACATGTAAAACCAAAATAATTACAAGGATAGGGTAAGTATCCCAAGTCAAACATACATCCAGGAAACTGGTAGTCAGATGACCCTTTAAAGAATTTCAGACATGCTGATTTATAGCTAACCAGTCAAAATACAAAACATGCCTGAGGATGCTGGTACCCTGACAGAGGACGATGGCTCGTGACAGGGTCCTTGGCTTTGGGTGGGTGGCAATGCTTGCTTCTGAGTGAGCAATCACAGCCTCAGTTCGCTGATAGACCTTACAGTGCTGTGGCACATCTGCATAGGATCAATGCACACTCTGCTTTGTTCTGGTGGATATTTCTTTACAAATATGTAGTCAGTGCTAACATAACCAAAGACCATAATTTCAGTGACAACATTATTTAATCCTACTCCTTCGACAGATGTTTTATGAGTGGCTCAGCCACTCAAGTTGGAAGGCCAAGGAGACTGAAGGCACCTGGTACTATGCAACTGCAATTAACAGACAATCCTGTTTTAAACAAGATTAAGCCCTTTTTAAAGACCCTGTAGTGAGTGAAAATATTGTCATTGAAAGACACACAGCCCTTTTAACCAAAGGAAATCATCAAAGCGGAGAAAAGGGCAGAGAGGAACCAGTATCTGGAAGAGTGAAGCTGGATGTAGGAAGTCAAAGAAAGAAAAATGAGAAGACCTTGGCAATTTTCCATCAAAATCTGTCTGTAAAGGCTTTCCAGTATGGCCCATTTCAGGGCAGATAGGAGAACTGGACATCTTGGGAAAGACTAATCCTTGTAGCTATGAACTGAACATCAGAAACAGTTGAAAAAACATCGTTCTTGGATGTTTTTAATAGTAAAGTCTGTACCAATACAACTGCTGAGACAAGGATTATACAGTGCCTTTAAAGTCAGTAAAATACCATATGTGCATGCATATTTAAGTAACTTCTGTTACTTCCTGTTGCGTAGCTCAGGATGCATCTACTTCTTATGACTACAACTGAAAAAAAGCCAATAATTTAGAAACCTCATTTGCTTAGCAACTTCTAAGGTGAATCATGTGGGGAAGGGCGGATTAAGTAGAAAAAGGGAGAAGGGTGAATTAGGAGGTTAAAGACGCAGGAAATTGAGACATTTAAGAAGTCACTCTTGACTGTGTTAAGTCCTATTTATGTGGGATTCAGCTCACACGCTGCTTGATGATGACAGTGGAGTTTCTTGGCATGAAATGTGTGACAGAGAGAGAACAGATACTGTTAATGTGGACCATACTTCTCCATATCCCATTTGGGTAGATACTGGCTTTAGAAGTTCTTGTCCTTGCTGCCACCTATCTTGTCTCATAGCTACATGTCCCCACATCTGCTTTGCAGTTTATTGCTTTAAAGGGAAAAAAAAATATAAAGAGGTGTTATAGCTTATTGTTAAATTTAATTATTTGGCAATCCAATGTACAGCATGGCTTCACAAGACTGATACAGGTGAGGAAATGTGTCTGTGCATGAGAAGAAAAAACAGATGAGAGCAAAATCTGGGGCTGGTTGCTTGTTAAACCAGCTGTGTCACAAAAGAAAGTGGATCAAGGAGCTATAGCTCTATCATTTGCAGAAAGACAGGGTTTCCTTTTTCATTTTATCACAGATGCCGAATAACTTCCCACTAGGAAAGAATTTTTGCTTCTGACAAAACTTCAGTAGCAAATCAAATTATTTCACCTGCATGAAATAATGCAGGAAAGCACTCAATAAAAATACTGAGAAATGCAGTTGCAAACAGAGAAAGTGAAAGAACAAGTCGGATTAGTCACTGTAAGTCATTAAAGCAGATGAGCCTGATAGACATAGCTTCTTTCCTCCAGTCTTTGCTGGGATATTCAGGAGAACCATGTCAGTCAAATGAAAATGTGAAGTCGGTGCACCAAATGTATATTAAAGTCACAAAAAGGGCTCTTTTTCATTCAGGTGTCCAGCACTCAGCTGATAGGTGATAAATGTTTTATCGCCAGAATTACAAGTTCGACTTCTGACGTCCGAACCGTGTAACTGCCGGAGAACTGCGTGATGAGGAAGTGGCGCTTCATCTGTTCTGGTGAGAAGCAGTTCCCAGACAACGTGTTGGAAGAACTGAGTATTTTCACAGGATGTCTTACCCAGCAAAATGTGAGAGCAGCTGCTGAGGGAGGTCCACTTGCCCGAGGAAGACCCTCAAGAGCTTCCATATCATACTGATGCAGAGCATTCTGTAGTGTCTTCTCATAGCATTTCCTAAGCCTGAGGGGCACTGCTCCAAAGGTCAGTTTCTCAGATAAGTCCTGGTGACACCAGCCATTTGTTGTGAAAAAAATTTAAGTACGTAAGCATCTTGAAAAAAAATTACTACTGAATGATCCAGCAGCCAAAGCAAGAAAAGTGACATCAGATTACAAAATACTTTCAGTCGCTTCAAGATACTTACTTGTTGCCTCATCATCAAGCTTGTAGGTCATTACCTATGTGGCAAGGTACATAAAATGTGTACAAATTCAACAGCAAGTTCTTTTATTCTCCAAGCGTTTTGTCTTCACAGTAGGTGGTAAAGTAATAAATAAATAATAAAGTAATAAAGTAATTTCAGTGGGTACATTTCACTGTGGTTAACAACATTGATGAAAATGCAGATGTCCGCAGTTCAACATCTTTGAAACAGATGACTAGTCATTCATTTACTTCTGCCTTCCATTTTTAAACAGGAGTTCTGCTATTTAGACATCCATTGTCCTTTCAGCTGTAGCATTAACCAAGCTGTGTGCTGAGGTTATTTTATTAACTTCTGCTTTTGCAACACTAAATTGTTTAACTGAACAAATCTTGCAAAAGCTGTTAACTTTAGCTGCAGGACAGTCTTGAATTTCTTTAATTAAACTGATTTAATGAATTACTGTGGTGTTTGTATTGCAGGCAAAGCCAAATGTCTCATTTTTGGAACAGCTTTCACACACGTAGAGTCTCCAGGAAATCATGAGGAGTGTATGGAGGCATTGCTGTCCACCCAGGCAAAGCCAATGGGAGCAATCCAGTCAAAAGGCTCTTTCCCGGAGAAGTTTCCTTGTTGTGGTAAAACAGTCTCATTCATATAATGGACATACTCTACTCACATATTATTCTGATGATAGAAAACATAAAAATGTCAAGATGCTCTTTCAGAGAGGGAAACTTTTGAATTGTCAAATTGCCTAAAAGAGAGCCAATGCCTACAGTGAGAGGTAATATCTTTTATTAGACCAAATGATGCAGTGCTGAAGAACAGGCAGGCTTTCATGAAGACAAGCAGCCCTTCATCTTATTGAGGGTGGTGGCCCAGTTTGTGGAGCCTGAATTCCATCCAAGGCCACGCTTCCACAAGATGAAAAACTAGGTCCTAAAGCACAAAGCACTGGATCAGAAATAGTGTAATTACTGGACACAAAATGGGACAAACTTGTCCCTGAACTGCTCGTTTAAAAAAAAAAAACAACCCACACCTGTCAATAATATACTGAAACTCTGTAGTACTAACTTGAAATGGAAAAAGAGCTGTGTGACCATCGCTGAATTTAGTAAGGATGGAGAAAGCTGGTTTTTGATGTTATACAAAAGAAACACATTTAATGAAGTTCACGTCTGACGTTGGTACTTTCCTATGTGGGAAAAACGTCCAAGCCAGCCTGTTACTATAAATATAGAGGGGAAATTGCAGTAAAGTAGTATTATCAGCATTGTTTTGGAGCTAAATTACTCCCACAAACAGATTCATGTGATCTAGGCTAATGAATGTGCTCCTGTCTGCCTTGAAGGACAGTAAAATGCTGCTGGAGGAGGAAAAGAAGAAAAAATACAGAAATAATTAAGAACTTCAGGTTCAGGAAGTTGTTTCAGGGTGGAACTGTTTGAATATATCTCCATTTAAAGTTTTACAGCCTTACTTCCACTCCAGTCTGTGTTTTTGCCAGTGGGAGAAGGGTAGGATTTGCTTGTTCTCATCACAGGGAAAAACTGCCCCACTCACACAGTTTCTGTCTCAGGGATTAGTTAATAATTGATCATTGATTTATTAATGTCAACTAATGGTCAGCGTACTAGACCATCGGGTAGAATCAGTATCAGCAATACAACAGATAATACAGAATCTTAACAAACACCTACAAATGCCTGAACACCCTTCTATGAATAGTCCCCCAAATTTCAATCCCCTTCTATATGCAGAGAGCTACAGGTACCCTTAATTTATGTGTGCCATGCCAGTGGTGTGGTGTCCTGCATTGTCAGGCCAGGTTTCTCTTCCCTCATCAAGAACTTACACACTTTGTTTAGACTTTTTATGAAGCCAAATCCCTTTTCTTTTTTTTTTTTTCCTTGTTTTTCAAAGCCTGCTGCTAATTTCCTGGTTACTATTTAATCCAGCTGATGGCCATCTCTTAAACAAACTCCATTATTGTTGTTTTCCTCTTTAGTGTGACCTGCTTTGGAGCAAATGCCCTTTCAGGTGCTTTTGGGGAGTCTGTTCGCTCACACTTTTCCCACTCACACCCTGTCACATCAGAGGCTGTTACTCACCCCATGGCAGTGAGATGGGACCTATGCACCTTAACCCCTATCTCCCAGATGAGGAGCCACATGTTTCACCCCACACCTTCTTCCCTGCTGGTACTTGTGCATATCTACAATGTGATTCAGTTCAATAAGAGCTAAAAGAGATTAGAAACCTACACAGTAGACATTTAAATTACCACTCCAGCTCCAGGCTTTAAAGAATTAAAACTTTGTTTAAAACATTTTACTAAATGAGAAAGTAGCAGGGAAGCTGGCCTGGCTTGTCATGCATGGACAAAGCTAATTGCAAGACGTCTGTGAGCTGCAGACTTTATGCTGTCTCTCCCTTACTAAAATACACTGTGAGAACTTCCCTTCCTGAAGTTGCTTATATGGTGGCCTAACTTCACCAAATTTAGTTACAGCTCTGGTTTCCTCCCACTTTTCTTTGTGTGGCCCAAGGACTTCTCTAAGAGCTATGTGAGAGATTTTGGTGCTGGCCTTAGTTTCCTGCACGGGGTTGACCTTGTGCCAGGGGACTGTAAGCCAGCACTTGTTTGCACACTGTTGTGGCTCCCTTTATTTCCATACAATGCATACAGCATCAAACCCTACTTTCACATTTGGTGGTGGCAGTGCCTAAGCTGCTTCATCAGCTCAATTCTCACCTCTCAGTTCTCTTCTTTCCATTACCTCCTCAAACCATCCTTGCTGCAGCTTGCACAACTAGGCAGTGAATGAAGTGGTGGAATGGGGACAGCTTGGTATGATTCAGAAAAAAAAAAAAAGAGGTTGCTTTTAATCCAGATCAATTTGCTGTGCAACTGCTCGCAAGTGATCTGGCTCAGTACAGGAATGACACAGCTATGAGAATTTGCAAGGAGAATGGGAGCTCCATAAAGCACTATTGTCATTCAAAACAATGCCTACATTACCATGTCCTCCATGAACATAAATTAACTTAAAAGAAGAAGAAAATCTTGCTAGAGAGATCTCTCAGGTGCTGCGTACCTGTTATTGAAGCTCCAGCTGGGCCTGCAGGATGAGTATTTTTCAACTCCCCAACATTTAGAAGGGCCACTGGAGAGATCTACATGGCTCTTGAGCCCCCTGACCTTCTTAGTCCCGCTGCTTTTAGGAGGAGCTGAGACTTTGCAGTACTTCACAGATGGTGACTGTCTTCTCAGGGCCCAGATGCTAAAGCAAACCCTGGGAGCATACAATCATCAGTTCATGTGCTCTGGGTAAAGAGGACATAGTGGTATATAGCAAACAACCTTTGCAGCAGCCACACACTTGTGCAAGCAACTTGGTGTCTGAGCCTTTATTATTTAACTGCTTCTTCCAAGACATAGTTTATAACTGTCACCTCAGTGTTTACTCTTGTTTAACCCCATTAAATCCATCGGAGAACTGAACTGTAACTCAAATTTGCCACATGCCCTGTAAAAGGTAGATTGTTTCTTTATGTATCTCTGACTCCTTTAAATACAGTGGATATTTAGCAGCAGCTTTCCTCCCTTACATATGCATATCATCCTCTCTTAAATATCTATGCCATTTTGTTGCTAATTTGAGCAGGTCAGAGTGATTTTCTGTATGTATTATTTTCTTTCAAAAACGATACTGTCAAAACAAAAACCTTTCCATGACATGACAGAAATTTTGCTAACAACTTAGTTGCCTTTTTTTTTTTTTGTTGAAGGAAAAAGAGTGACAACAAATGTCAAAATTGAAACTAAATCTTAGCACACACCACCTATTTCAGACCCTAAAAATTACAGAACCTAAATAAAACAAACAAAATATAAGAAATAAGGCTTTAGTCTAGCCCACTCTACTGTGTATTTTCACTCTGTGTATTAAACTGTGAGAGTCTTGCTACGTACCACTGCGGTATCTACTACCACTCTCCATGGCTGCTTCAAGGTACCCTTCTGGGCAGCTTTTCAAAACCACCAGCAGAAACTTGTGTGAGCAGGACTTTAGCTGGCAAAATCTCTTGGTGCAGATAAAATCTAAAGTGCCTGTAAGATCTAGGGCAACCAGTTATGAGAAAAGCAGTTTCTTTCACAACATGGAAAAGAGAATCCAGGTGTCTTACTCAGTTATTGTCAATTAGACACCAATTTGTAAATTCCCAGTGAGTGAAGGGTGCTAGAAATTGGAACAGTAAAGTACTGGGTGTGCCCAGGTTGCCAGATGAGTTTGAGTTTGAAGTCCTTTTCAAGTACCGACTTGTCACTGAGCTTCACTGTGTGCACATAGGTATAGAGTTTATTCTGCCTCAGGAGTTTGCTGGAAAGAGAATTTAAATAGATCTAAACTCTCGTTAATAAGATCTATGCAAATGGACAAAAGCCAAACCAAATCAGCTCTTCAGCCAGCAGTCAAGCTTGCCATGGATTCCATCTTATGGGGGCTGAGGAATACATGCAAATAAAAAAGGATAAAGAGCAGTTGACAGATTTTCAGGGGGAATCTTCATTCCAAGTATGTGTCTTGCAGCTTGGTTGTCCCCTTAGCTACACTACCTGGAAGCACGTATGGGTTGACTGAGAAAGTTCAAACTATGAGGGTTATAGTACTGCAAAGCAAGGCTACTAAGAAAGGAAGAAAGCTTTGTGAAAGGAGGGATTAAGAGTAGTTAACAATCAGAGTGTGTGAATTATGCCGGAGTTTGGTCTGCTAGTCGATTTTGTTGAAGCACAGAATGGCTGGGGTCAGAAGTAACCTTTGAAGATCTTCTTTTCCAACACTCCTGATGGGCATGGGCAGGGACATCTTCCACTAGACCAGGGTGCTCAAAGCCCCATCCAATCTGGCCTTGAACGCTTCCAGGTTTGGAGTGTCCACACCTTCTCTGGGCAACATGTTCCCATGTCTCACCACTCTCATAATAAAAACTCTTTTCTTATGTCCAGTCTCAACCTACCTTCTTTCAGTCTAAAACTGTCGCCCCTTGACCTGTTACTACAGGCCCTGTTGAAAAGTCTTTCTCTCTCTTTTTTTACAAACCCTGTTTATATATTGAAAGTTCACAGTAAGATCTCCCTGGAGCCTTCTCTTCTCCAGGCTGAACAACCCCAACTCTCTCAGACTGTCTTCATATAGGAGGTTCTTCAGTCCCCTGATCATTTTCTTGTCCCTCTACTGGATCCACACCAACAGGCTCATGTATTCCCTGTACTGTGGACCCCAGAGCTGGACAACTGTGTGCAGGTGGGGTCTCACCAGAGTGGAGCAAAGGGGCAGAATCCCCTCCCTCAACCTGCTGGCCACACTGCTTTAGATGCAGCCCAGGATACAGTTGGTTTTCTGGCTTCCTAGTGCAGATTAAAGGTTCATGTCCAATTTTTCAGCCACAGACACCTCCAAGTTCTCTCCACAGGGCTGCTCTCAATCCATTCACCCATCCTCCAGTATGTATTGGTTGCCCTAACTGAGATGCAGGACCTTGGACTTGGCCTTTTTGTACCTTATGATGTTCTCATGGGCCCATTTTTTGCTCCCACTTTTGTCTTCCACCAAGTTTGTTGATGTCATATAAGTCTTAAAAGTCAGCTCATAATGAAGGCAAAAAAGCTAGATAACAAAAGCTATTTACTGGGGAAGGAGAGGACACTGCCTCTGTATACAAGCTATGGTTATATTTTAAACAGTCTGTTCTCTAAAAATGAGCTGTTAGCAGCTACTAATAAGCTTCAAATTTTGGAAGAGGCAAAGCTGAAGGGAGAGGCAAGTTTTCTGGACCCTTAGGACAACTGGCATTAGCTGGAGAGAAAAGAGGACATTTTTTGCATTTGCAGACTTTTATGGGTTCTTAGAAATATACTGCTACATGTACTGAATACATTAACCACCAGTGGTTTTGTGTCAATAACTGAAGCATTTGAGTCTACAAATTCACAGCTAATTGACACCTGGCTAGGACTATTTGAAAAAATGTACATTTTCAGTTGGCTGCCCATCTGAACAGCTGAGAAAACAAGAGCAACAGTGGTATGTTTTCTGTCAAAATTGTAAATGTTCATAATTCTATTTTGCTTTGCGTTTTTTTTTTTTGTTTGCTTTCCCTGGAAACTGGAGAAAATTATGCCTTTCATTTGCAGGGAAGCAAAGAACTAGGCTCTCTGAAAGAGGCCTTGTTCTCAGGTATGGTTCTTCTGAGAAGTCTGTGGGTTTGGTAGGTACAATCCCTTCTTCCTTGTGACAGGTCTCTATGATTCTATGGTACTCCACTTAGATTGGAGTGGAGGGACTTCAGCACCAGGGTCTGGGTTGCTCTGACCTGCGTATTATGTACAGCCTCCCCTCTAAATTAAGATGTAATGTGAAATAAAAGTTCACTGAAACCCCCAAAACACAAAAAGGTGAGTCTGTAGCGTAGCTGTTGAGGCGTTCACATAAGGGAGGGGATATCAGGAGCCAGCCCTTGCTTTGAACTGTACACAGTGGAAAGAACTTTAGCCGAGAAATCTTCTATCAGGGATGTACTGGCCTCTGCTGTATTAATGACTGAATAGAGAAGGGACAACAGACTTCCTCAGTTACCTGGAGGGGAGGTATTACACTAACAAATAAAGACCCTACATTCAACAATGAATTTGGCATATCCTACTATTCTATCTTCTTTATCATGCAGACTTGTTAGGACAGGTTACTCTCCTCATACGTCTTTCCCTCTGTCTCATTCCAGTTTTGCCTTTTTTCTTCCTGATGATGTCTACAGTGCTTTTGAACTATTCTGATGTGCAAGCATCCTACACTTTTTTCAAAAGAGGAGTGAATTTATGTGATGAGTGGAAGCATGCTGTCCATATCTTTGCTTTTCTTAGTTACCTTTCAAGGCTGAAATAGTCCACAAACTCCTCAAAGAAAATTAGTGAGCTAATTTGAATGGAGACTTCTTGTTATTCATAAATAACCCTAAAGACTTAACTGTGAAGAGAGAAGTTACTGGGTTTTGTTGTAGCTTCAGGGAGCATTGAAGTCTTTGAATCATGGAATGGTAGGGTTGGAAGGGACCTTTAGAGATCATCTAGTCCAACTCCCCGGCTGTGTTGCTTGAAGAGAGGGGCATTGCGGTAGTCAGAGACATGGGAGGATTTCATAGGTCCCCAAATACACTTCAAATACAATTCAGAAGCCAGACAACCCCATATGACAGAAAAAAAGTCATCAGTAGACAGAGGCTACAAAAATGAGAAGTAGTGAATGTTCAGTATGGAGGGGTTATTTCAGACAGAAAACAGATATCCTTTCTTGCAACCTCAGAGGCACTAAGCCAAAGTATGATTCTCCTCTCAATGAAATCAGTGGAATTTTTCTCTCTGTTTGAGTAAATGCAAGATTTGTTCTTTTGCTTCAGGCACACAGTGTTTGTGACATCCTCTTTTGCCTATTTTTTTCCTATTCACTTTCTATCCTCTGTCTAAATGATTTATACTTGTTTTCTTTCTTCCTTTTGCTTGACATTTTGATTTTGTTTTTATAAAAGCTAATGACATATGGGAGCATACAAAAGAGTCGCTCAGATTTCACAGGGTCTGAGCCTTGGGTTATGAATCTTGCCATTCTGAATGAAACAACCATTCTGCAGTGTGCTGCCAAGGGCATCCTTGTGGGGCAGATTGGTAACCTTGCTTTTGGCCAAGGCTTCCTGCTATTTCTGCAGTGGTGAACCAGCCACAGCAGACCAGTATTTTGGAGGATGAAGTTGACATACAAAGACACCACTCTTGTGGCTGCTAAGCCTGCGTAAATGTCACTCCTTGGTCCTAGCTCATCCCCAGTGGAAATACCCTACTCTTGTAGCTCCATGGTAGCTCCCTCAGGCCACCTCTATACCTGCTGGTTTCTCTGATCTCTGCACACACCCATCAGTTGTCACTGATGGCCAAAGGCAGAAAGGCTCATAGGCTCCATGGGAACAGATGACATTGTGCAATACTGGTTCATGTTATCAGCTGAGACCCTGAATGAAGCAAATCACTGGGAATGAGTAACAGAAAATGTAACAGAGGCACTGGCAGGAATGTGGGCTGCTTCATGTGGAAGTAAATGAGAGCAGAGTCCCTCACATTAATTCCCAGCTTGCTTAGCAGCAGTGAGATACAGGTTTAATAGCTGAGAAAGAATGTGCTAGATATAAGGAGTTGATAATTAAGGTGCTTTAGGCATTTATAACAGTGAAAGGAGGAATTAGTCTTTGAATATTAAAATGAACTAGATGCGTACTTAAAATAGGATTGCCAGTTACTGCTTCCCCAGAAAAAGGGTAATGAGTTCTCCAAATGGCTCTCTGTTCTATTTTTGACAACACTCACTTTGCACAGGTGATCTCATCAATCTGTGCAATAAAATGCACTGGGATCCTGAGAATAAAAGGCATGTCAATGGCTCTGATTTTATTTAGGAAAAGTAATCAGAAAGCACATGAAGAGAATGCTATTCAACTCTTTACCTATAGTTGCATATAGGTTGGTTATACATGCAGATGCTGATGTCCATGGGAGTAGTGTGAGATCACTAGACCATCCATGTAGAAACCATAAAAGCAAATAGTACCAAAGCACTGTCAAAACATGACAGTGATTTCCCTTAGTTTTTTTTTATTATTATTGGTTTTAACAAGAGGATGGTGTTTATTTTTGGAGTGCTAGTGGGTAGCTATCAGTGCAATTTAGTTATATGATAGCAAGAAAAAACCTTTCTAGCTCCTTTAAAAACAGGTAATTCATGATAAAAGTATAACTGTTGTATGCCATAGAATGCCTCTGCTTTTGCTCCCCAGTTAAGCAGGCTATCTGAATTAACTTGTTTGTTGTTGGAAGGTGGGGGATGTGGTAGTAGTATAATATTAGTATGCCCCAAAATGGTTCCACAGACATCTCTAAAGAAAACTGATGTCCTCCTCAGAATTCTATGGAGGACAGAAGCCTGTCCTCTTTTGAAGCCGGCAATACCAGCTTTGGGAAGGGAAGGAAAAGAGGGAGATGACCATGATAGCCTCAGATGAGATTGGTTTAAACCATCATGGAATGATCACTTCTGATTTCACTCTGTGTCCACTTGCTTTGGTGAGTGCATGGCTTGGAGTTTATGGATGTAGGATCTGACACCATACCATGTTTGTGCACAGACTTCCCAAAACTGTCGTTTCAAGATTGAGAAAGGGGAAATATCTATGCAGGAATCCTCATACAGACATCCTTGTTTTAAAATTATTTAATAATGACAAATACTTTCAATTCCATGCAGAGTCTGGAAATATTCTCTGTTACTTCATGGTGTTTTATTTGTAGTGTTACATTCCATATCTTACAGTTTAGGAGGACAGCTTTTGTTTTGATAAAAACCAGTGCTGTCTGCTTTTTAAAAAAATGGACATTGGATTTCTTATTACTTTTTTTTTTCTGGAGCAGTTACTGGAATTAAGATCTTGACAGTACTTGTATTGGTATTACATAGCAGCCCGTGGCTGGCAAGGACATGGATAAACCCATGCTGTTTGGGATGCTGGAGTCTGCTGTTTTTCGTCAGTTTCACAACAGTTAGTAACTGAAGAATCACAGAATGGTAGGAGTTGAAAAGGACCTCTAGAGATCATCCAGTCCAACCTCACTGCTAAAGCACGTTCACCTCAATCGGGTCACACAGGAACGCATCCAGGTGTGTTTGAAAACCTCCAGAGAAGGAAACTCCACACCCTCCCTGGGCAGCCTGTGCCAGGGCTCCCTCACCCTCACAGGAAAGAAGTTTCTCCTCATTTTCAAGTGGAATTTCCTGTGTTCCAGCTTGTGCCCTTGTCCCGTCGCTAGGCAGGACATTAGAGTCAGCAGTCAGCGGCTGTGCAGTGAGCCGTGAGGTTGAAAACAAACACTGGCTCCTATTGCTCTCAGGTGTTCATGGCATCACTGCACATGCATTGTATTTTCCCTTACACCCTGAAATATGCACAACGTGAGCGTAGCCACCACCTAACCCACGCTGGATGTCTGGGGGAGGCAAGCTAAAAGCTTGAGCAGCTGCCTGCGGAGGCAGTTCCCGTGCGGGCCATCAGGGTTAGAGGGTTGTCGGGGCCATGGCGGCCGGCCTGGGCTGGCAGCGGGGAGCGCCCAGCAGAGGGCGGCAGAGCCCGCCGGTGAAGCGCTCCTGCGGTTCCCGCTGGCCGAGGGGCTGAGGCTGAGGGGCTGATGAGGGGTGAAAGGCTGTCAGGCTGAGGGGCTGATGGACTAGGGGCTGATGGCTAAGGGGCTGAGAGGCTATGAGGCTGAGGAGCTGCTGAGGGATGAGAGGCAGAGGGGCTGATGCACTAGGGGTTGAGGGATGAGAGGCTGAGGGGCTGATGAGGGGGCTAGGAGCTGAGGCTGAGGGGCTGAGGAATGAGAGGCTGTGAGGCTGAAGGGCTGCAGGGCTGAGGGACAGGCATGGGCACTCTCCAGCAGACAGCTCCAGCCCTGCAAAGCTCTCCTAATAAATGCCTCTTGCTCTTGGCTCCAGTGTTTTGAGGCATGGTCTTTCTCCTCCCAAGTTAGGGCAAAGGAACGGCAGGAGGACCAGGGCTGGTGATGCTCTGTCAAGCCCCGCAAACCAGCCTGTCCTTAAAATGTAGGGCTCGAACTCGACCTCCTCCTGAGGTGGGCCAAGACCCTCAGGTCTGTTTAAACCACCACGGAGACTTTTTCCGATCAATGAGAAAGAGGGAGATCTTTGCCTAACCTCAGTTTTGCCAGCCAGTACCGTGCTTAGTCCACATTGTCTTGTGCCAGTTTAGCTAATTTTGTTATACACAAAGATCAGCATGAAGCCAGTCATCTTCAGAAGTTTTGAATCCGGGTACTGCCATCTGCAAGATAAGAAAAGGGAAACTTGTAACACCTGTGCTTTTTGAAGGCCAGTTAATAGCATTTTTCTACTTTAGAGAGGGGGAGGAGGAGGTGCAAAGGTTGAGATCCAGTGCTATATGGTCTGATACTGCAAGGTGTATATACAAAAGCCCATAAAGTAAGCAAAGGAATAATAAACCATTGTGCTGATATTGCTGGCAGGTAGGAGAGAAATGAGGTCACCTGTTTCTCTTACCTCACCTGCCCTCACACAGCTTGCTGGCATCATTGCCTGTTTTCAGTTAAAGCTGCTGATTGCATATATAACTGCGATGTTTGCAAAAAAAAAGTTACTCCTAAATTTAAACAGATCATCTTAACAAAATATGTAGGAAATTTTGTTACAGTCTCAAGTATTTTAAACTGACTTGTAACATCAGCCTTATCAATTCTGAATTTCAAGGGAAAAACAAGGTAAGACAGAATTGAGATGGAGTAAAGAGGCAAACAACAAATAAGTACTTTTCTATGCTGACAATGGTCTAATAAAAACATCTTGTCATATAAGGAGAGTATTTCCCTGTCTTATGGGGAGTTACAAGGACAAAGTCAACAGACAGCATTCAGATATTCCAAATCTGGTGCCTGCATTAAGCTCAAGGCTTTTAAAAATAATGCACCTGGCCTCAGTAGGGAAATCCAGAACTCCTTATTTAGCCTTATAGGCTCCCTTGTACTGTCGGTGGAGGATAACAGGTACATCTGAAGCCATATCTAGAGTAGTCATGAGTGGGGAGGACCCAAAGAAGAGGAGTAGCTGGTAGGAAACACATGCCAACATAAGATAGGAATCTAGGTCTTGATGTCTCTTTGAGGAAGGTGTTCCCTTTAACAAAGGAAAAAAGAGCAAGATAAATAGAGAGACGCAAGTGGTGGCTGAGAATGTTGACTGACTAGCCAAAGAGTAAACAGCCTTCCCTATTTAAACAGAGCACCCAAGGATATCTGCTAATAGTCATTTTAATGCTGTTGTCCCACTGGACAGGGTAAAGCAACCATGCTCAGGTCCATCAGCTGAAAAAAGGCAGACAAAATCTGGCTCCAGGTCAGGACTGCTTACACACAACATCTCAGCTGCTTGCTTGGGTTGGATGGGACTGTGGTTAAAACAGGCCATTCTCCTTAAGGTAGCCACAAGTCCCAGCATAAATACAGTTTCAGTACTGGCCTCAGGGCAGTGTCATTTAACTTCATTAGGGTAAGCCACACCTTGAGTCAAAATAGTTAAAATCGGTATAAAAATGATATGTGGAGCAGGCTGTGCTGTAGGTTCAGCTTGAAACTTTTCCTTGGCTTAGGCTCTGGTTCAAAGGCAGTGGCTAGGGTGATATTTTCAGGCAAATCAGAAAATGACCATCCTTTAGATCACCTTTGTTACATCACTCATACAGAGTTAGTCAAGTTCAAGAAAGTGTTAAAAAAGCTCCTTTATGTTGCGACTGGTAAAAAAAGTCATTTTTTTTTTACATATTCAGTGGAAAATGAAGCCATTCATCATTCTCAGGTTTATGGAAAGTAGACAGGCGTAAAGACCAGGAAGTTTATCTCTGTGCTTGTCTCACCCATGGAAAATGAATCCCTGTGCTGGGTTTTGATTATTTAATCCAATCTTTGTTGACTGTAAGAAATACAGGTTGTTACTCATGCAAGGTATTTCATAATCCAGCACATTTTGCTGCTTTTATTGAATGTAATTGTTTTCCTTTGTTAATTTCACTGCATCACCTCGAGTCACACCTGTTTCCACCACTGAGAAATCCCAAACCATCCTATGCTTCCATGGGATAGTGTGTGTGTGCATATAGAGCATCTGCCTACATGGCCATGTGTCCTTCTAGTGAATAACCTTTGGACGGTTCAACTGACATCTGTGGAATTGCCAAGTTGTGTGAGAAATCTAAAGTGAGGTACTTTTGGCTTGGTTTTCATAGCTGAAGCTAAGCATTAAGAAGTGTAGAGGAGATTGTATAGGAGCTGAAGAGAGCAGGAACAGTGAGTCTGTGCAAAGCACTGAGTTTTATGAGCTTGACTGAGCATGCTCTTCACAGTGTTGGACCGCCAAGATGCCCAAGCTCCTTTCTCACACAGCTAGCCTCAGTACAACATTGTTTGTCAGCTCAGCTTTACGCTAAAGCAGCTGTATGTCTTCCAGATCCAAGACCAGCTGTGTTGTACAGGCATTGCTGTGCATCTAAACCAGTAAAACTGACTGTACCTGAGCTGTTGATGCATGCAATCAAGTTCAGTTAATCCCTGAAACAGATGAATCACCCAGGGGTGCACAACAACTAAATACTTCTAGTATGAAGACTAACAGCTAATTATAGAATCATATAATGGTACTTGTTTAGTTCAAGCTTGCTTCTGTATGCAAGTTTTCATCTTCACCAGCATCTTCTGCAGCACACTGTTCAACCAAAGCATTCAGTGAACCCCAGGCCACTTCCTTCCAGTTGTGACCTAGATGAACTGTTTTCTTCCAGTAGTCAGGCAGGTCCTGCCTCTCCCTGGTCTTCCTGTTGGTATCCCAATATCTGAGATCAACCTGGCTTTAGTACTTACAAGTATAGTAATACATAGAGGTGAGAGCTCCTTCTCCTTCTCCTTCTCCTTCTCCTCTCCTTGCCATTTTTCATAGGCTGCCTTACTAGTCTTACTAGTGCATCTGGGCCTGACACTCAGGTACCTGAAGCCTGAGACTGGCATAATCAAGCATGAGGTCCTCCCCCCTCATAGAAGCCACCAGTGCTGAGTGGCCATGGGGCTTCCAGCAGGGTCTCCATCAAACACCCTAGGAGACTTATTTTTCAAAATATGGGCTTGATTTAGGTGTTTTATTTTGCTTGTTTAACTTAATTCCAGACAAGTGGGAACGTGGATAAGCTAACTTTGTCCTTTCAATCTTTACGTGAGGAAAGGTATTGTTTTGCTTCTCATAAGTCAGGTCAGCATAAATGTTTAAAGATAACACAGTTTGTAGTGCGTTATCTCACAAATTCAGCAGATATGCAACGCTGTGTCCATGTTTCACTGAGCACAAATTCATACTGCTGCTTGACCAAGCAGTGTACAGCTCAGTATTAATGACCAAGGAGCCCTGTACATGTTGGAATATCCAGGTCTTACTACAGGAGCCTGTTGGGAGAGTGGAGCTGTATTTCAATGAAATGGTTCCTCAGCCACAATTTCCCTTCCCAACAATGTGTCTCTCTGCCTCTTCCACTGAGCAATGCAACAGCTTGTGTGACTGGACTGCAGGGTGGATTATTGGGCGTGATTTAAGCTAAAGAATAATAATAAAAAAGGTTTATTTTTAAACTGAGATCATTAAACTGATACTGTTTTCAGCACAGTGCCCAAAGCAGCTGCCTTGGCACAACTGAGGGGAGAATGACCTGCAGCAGATGGATTGGAAGGAAAGGGCTGAAACGGAGAGAGGATGAACTTCTTTAACCCATTTTCCATTGACAAAGACAGCTTTCTAGGCCAAGACCCTCAGCTTCTAAAAGGCCAACTGTCTGCTCTGCACTGATGCCTCTAATCTGCCCATAAAACCTTGATTATTGTGAGTCTGAAGAGACTTGCAGAATGGTGAAGTGCTAGCGGAACAAGCCATTGCTTTCCTTTCTGGAAGAGGAGTATTTTGAAGGCGGGGAGAGAGAAAGGTGACCTGAGCTGCTGCATTCCTGTTATTCTCAGCTGTTGCAGTGACCTTGACTGGGGCTGCAGGGGGGCAGGGATGAGGCAGCTCCCTGTGGCTGAACACAAGGCAATGGAGAGCTGGAGTTTTCAGCTTGTGCACTGGTGACAGTGCAGGCAGCCCAGAGGAGGAGAAAAAGGCCCTAAACCCCTGTCTGTTCCCTGCCTCTTGTTTCCTGCTTGACCACGACCTGTTTTTAAAAACAGAACAGACCCAGGAAACCTTGTGTTTGCACACCTTAACTTCAGGAAAAGCAGCTCTGTGGTAATTGCACCAAACATCATCTCTCAGCCTTGAGATAGCCTCGTTTTCAGGACACTACAAGATGCTTTTGCAGTGTAGAAGGGAAATCACTGAACAGAGAATTACAAATAAAGCGAGGGTCAGGCTATGCACACTAAATCCCAAATACTGACAGTAAACACATTTTTCCTTAAATGGGTCTCATCTGACTTAGCTGCCTTCAGGCACAGCTCTGAGGTTGAAATTAAGATGTTAAGCAAAGTCTAGGATGAAACAATAAACTTTTCTTTCATGTTAGGGACAATCATGTGGTTAAGCCACTCTCCAAAGTCAGCCTGTCAGTAATTAAGAAACATACTTAGCCCATAATGGAGAATTAATGGATTAAATTGATGCCTTATTGCACAGTGGCTTGACTGTGCACGGCAGCTTTCATCCTAAAACATTTCGAAATCTTCGGGCTCGGGCTTGTTGCTATTGCAATCAGTGCTGAAATTATGATTGACTCTTCACCAGCCTTGCAGAGAGACCTCCTGCTGCCCAGCATTACAGAGGGATTCCTCCCTTCAGGGATCCTCACTGCCCCAGCCCCATCAAAGCTCATGTCTCAATGAAGAGTGGTACTTGCATGTCAGTCCTTGTTCCACAGGCAGCTTACCTGTTTTGCATTTATTTGCATAAATAGCCCTTGAAGTAGGGGATTAAATCCATTTTCTTCCCTCCTGAGTACCTTAATCCTTGCTCTACAGCTACACTCATTTCTTGTCTGCCCTCTGCTGCTGTCCTCTTTCAGTCTCTGCTGCAAAGTAGGACAGCTTCACTGGACAGAGCAGAGTCTTTCCACCAGATGTGGGTCTGAACTCTTTGGTTCATCTCCTTTTGGAAGGAGACCATGGCTCCAAATTCAAGTCTGTGCTTTCTTCTCCAAGAGTCAGGCATATATATGGCATTGAAGCACTGAACATCAGAGCACCCAAGGGCCGTTATGGATCTTGCTTCAGGTTAGTGGGGGTTTTGGCACCCTCACCTTCTGTCTTCTCTAAATTAGTCTCCAAAGCACACAGTGACACAGGAGTCCATTTCATCTGATAACTGAAGTATTTCTACTTGAAACTGCAGTTCCAAGAAATCTGCATCATAACTGAGCCTTTCTACAAACAGGAAAAGACAGAGACAAAGCAAATTAATATTTTTTTTTAGGATAAGAAATCTGGATGTTCCTACCTTATCTTCAGTTGAGTAAGCCTGTAAAAGGAAGATTTAGTGTGCCACTATCTTAAAACAGGCAAATGCTGTTATTGTTCTATGTTTATTATTCTATCTATATTTAACATTCATGTAGAAATTAATCTTATAAAGCTTTGGATTAATAAGAAGTTTGGAATTCTGCAGTGTTCACAGAGGCCCTCAACCCCTCCTGAAAATGAGAGTAAATGAAACTGCATGGCTCATTTATTCTCAGTGTTATCTACCTGATTCAAATCACATTTAATGTGGGGAGAACAGAACTATAAACTGGATGGTTACACATGATGCTCCCTGGTCTGTCTTTCATTTTGCAAGTTGGTTCCCAGGCCCAAGTGCCTCGAAGCAGAACAGAAGTGCTTCCAGGGCCCAGCCTAGGACCATGGGCCAAAGGCTTAACCTCTTGAGGGGGATGTGACACAGATAAGAAAAAAAGCTGGAATTTATTCGTGCTCAAGCATAGACTATGGTTTCAAATGCAATTTACTACCTGATTTGAAAGACTTCTGTGCAGCAGTGTGTTGTCATTAATTAAACTTCAAAAGCTTGGATAGATCAGCAAGCCCTTCCTCAAATGATATGACCCCAGTAATAGCCAGAATATGGAGTTAATGCAGCAATGGAATAGCCAAGTCTCATTCTGATTTACTAGTCTTCCAGTGAAGTTTTTAATCAGTTAATTTACACTTTATCAGTTGAATCCTTTGAAGTCTCACTAGGCACAAATGTATACAGACATATGATATGTCCTCATCTACCAGTTTAATGAATCAGCCTTCCAAAATTCTAGTTTTATAATGTCCCTTTATTTCTCTTATAGAAGAAACAGGATTCTCACAAAGGATTTGAGAGCGGCTCTACAGATATCTGTGCTATTTCTGCTTCACTTTCTCTTTTGCAATGGATTCAAGAAATACCCCACGTCCAGGGTAATTCTAAACGTAACCGGATCTCTTTGGCTGTTGGCTGCTGCTGTCATTCATGAAAACAGCGCTTTGATGTATGGATGGTGCCACTGAATTCCATGAAGCCAGTGATTTTGAGCAACAAGATACTTTAGGGGAGTGTGACAGACTTTACTCAGGGATGGTCTCCTCTTCAGGGCAGAGACAGTATCTAGCTAGACAGCACATGCAGTCTCCATCTCAACTGGCAACTCTAGATGTGGCCGTAATACATATTAATAACAGTTTTGTTGAAAGGTCTTATTGTAGGCTTTGATTTGCTTTGGCCCAGCCACATGAAAGGACATCCAAGTAAGAACAAAGAGTACGGACCATGGCCAGGGATAGAGTCAGCTAGTTAGGAGCATCTGGGGCCAAGAGCTGAAGGCCTTAGTAAATCAGTCTGGCATTTGATCTGCATGGCATAATTGAAAAAATACTGTTAAAAAACCACAGAGAAAAGAGTCAGAGAACTGAAAGGGGAAAAAAAAAAGTAAAATAGAGGATTTCTTTTTTTGAACGACTCAAAAATTAAGAGGTGGGAGTACAGCACTGCATAAGTACCTTGACTGAGAGAAAATGCAGGCTCTTCAGGAGGGCAAAGCTTAACAGAAACAAATGGCTGTAATTTATCTCACGTAAACAAAAAAAATACAGTTTAAAAATGAGTCAGGGATTTTGACATAAGGGTCTCTCACAATGTCTCACAAGACATAAAGGAAGGAGGAGGATGTCTCTTTGCTGGAGTCTTGAAGTGTAGTCTAAAGTGTGAATTGTTTGTCTTTTATGACACCTAAAATACTTTCCAGGATTGCAAACGTAAAGTTTTCAATGTATTCAAACAAGTTTTTTTTCTTAATGTTTTGTGTTTTAGTGTGCTACATGCACTGACCCACAGACCTCTGAGTTATTTCACAGTGCAAGCTCTTTCTTGTTGCCCACAATGACCTTTCCAGAAATAAGGGTCTTTCTGACTGAAGCTTCACTGAAACAGAAAGTTTTAATGAAAGTGTTAGACAAATCGAAATTTTTAGATTTAAAAAAACCAGAACAAAACCGAAACCTTCATTGAAATCTTTCCAAGCAGCTCTAATGAAATAATCCTATCTCAACATCTTGGATTTTCAGTCAGGAAGCACAGTGAAGCAGAATTTCGTAATTTATGATTTGAGTGTTTTTCCACTACCATGAACTATTATTTGTGTACTAAATGACATCTCCATGTACCACATTGGGTCTCTGAGTTACATTCAACAGTTTGGCCTTTCTATCTTGCTTGATTTAAGTTTGAAGTTCCTGCTAATTCTTCAGTGAGGGTGGAATGTCAGCTGAAGTGCTCTGCTTCCCTTTGTGTAGAATCTGATGTGGGAAGAATATATAGTATTTTGATTGCCTTACTGAGATACAAAACAATTCCTCTTCTTCAGAAAGATAGTCTGGAAAGAGGATGTTAAGGGGCAGAAAGGTGGTGAGTTTTGTTGGAAGAAGTATCGAGCAATGCCTAGGAGAGGAGCATTACTTTCTGGCAGCTGCAATGACAAGGCTACACGAAGTTTACAGTTGCAAGACAGCTCAAATTGCAGTAATCCATCAGCTTGTTGTGGTTTCACAGCCAGGCTGTTTCCCACAGGACCCAACTGATCAGCTCTGCTCTATAGCTTGTATACAGAGATGGAAAAGGATTCCCACCAGCACCTGACCTCTACAGTCACGCAGGGGCCAAGCTCCAGTGATCACAGAGCAAGGACTCCATAGAAAAATGTCCAACTGAAAACACACTGGGAGCCACAGGGAACAAGCAGCTGAACTAAAGTGTGATGCTGTGAATAAAATCCCTGAAATATATATGTAGTGCATAGACTTACGGCAACATTCTGCAGGAGCAAGGAGATTGTTTTCACTTGAATTGTTCTGGCTATGATCATTACGTGCTTGGTTTGGCTCAGCAGGTAGAGGCTAAGTTGGCACTAAACTGTAAAAAAAGAAGTTCCCATTTCGAGAAACAAGTCACTAGCTGATTTTAATAGCTAGTAAATGTCTCTCTAACTGAAGATAGCTTTGGGATTACCCTGATTTTCTGTAGTGACATGGAGGATTTGTATTTTAAGTGCTTGTGCAGAGCATTTTGATCCAAGAGTATTTGGAGCAAGGAGGCTCCAGATACTCAGTCTGGGGATATGAAACAAGGTCCAGGGAACACTGTGTCATTCAGAAGAAATGATCATAATGGTCTTAAACATCCTTACTGCTGGGTGTTGCTAACCTGTCTTTTCTGTGGATGTTCCCATAACGCCTCTTCCTGCTTATCTGTGCTATTACTTTAGGGATATGTGCTGCTGCAGCATGATCCCCACCCTGTTAATGCACTTTCCAAAGCCAGGATCCTGCCCTCACCACTGTGGTGAAGCCATCTAAGACTACATGGCTAAGAGAAGGCCAAAGCAGATTTCTGTGCACACAGTACTAAACACAACAATAGGTTACAAATTATAAGTGATATCTATATTAAAAAAAAAATAAGCAAAAGGAAATTGTAAATCATGCCAGTTTGCTTAAATCACTTCAAATAATTTTGGGGAGTGAAGAAACACGATGAGGACAATGTCAGAAGCATATTATATTTGCCCTCCTTGGCTGAAGGGAGGCAGCACACACATAATCTGTGTAATATGTGGCTTGAAAGATATAAATCTTAGACATAAATCATGTCGGGTGAGTTGCTCAGTGCAGAGCAGCCTTTCTGACAGACACATTCTTTTTTATAATCACAAAAATCTCCCCAGGCAACCCCTCCACATGTCTCTCCTTGGTTCTGAAAGCAATTGAAAGAGAATTGTCCTCTTGCTTTGCAAATTGAAAGTTTGGGTTAAATCTTTTTTTTTTCTGACAATATTCAAGGTATCTTTGCACTGTAATGAACTTGAAAACTTCTTTCATGTTTCTCTCAGATGGGAGGATGATGCAGCATCGAGTTGGAGCCAGGTGAAGAATACAAAGCACTCAGCTCCTCCATCAACACAGCAGCAGCTTCTGGAGCTCCAGTCGCTTCAGTGCACAAAATACGGTATTTCTGCATTCATGGCAGTGCAGTTGCTATCTATTCCAACAGCTCTCGTTGAAGCTTCTCCAGCCCTTTCACTGGACTGAAGTATAAAACTGAGTAACATGACTGACTGTAAGATCATTTTAGCTGAGGGCATTTGTGATTTGCAAAAGGTGCTTATCTTTCAGCTTGTGTCTGGTTTGCGCCAGGGCTATATGTATGGCAAATTACGCAGCGTTAATGCACAGTCACAAACAATTAAGACAGTAGGTGTTCTAGGCCCACATCAACATCTACAACCACAGAAAAGGCTGTGAAAAGTGTCAGCAGCATCCTACTGGATTTAAGATTCTCATAGAAACTGAATTTCCTGTCCATTTTAATTCTCATTGTTGCTCATGTACTTTACTGGTAGCTTGTGATGCTAAAGCAGGCACGCTGGCACTGGACTGATTTACATCTCCTTTGATTTTCATAGCACCCTGGTTATGTATAGAATATGTCATATAGGCAAAACTGAGGAAAAATACGAGGAAGACCACATCCTGACATAACATAGTTACAGAAGGAAATATCATGATTATAAACAGAATGTGTGGGGGTTTTTTTTCTATTGTATCAATGAGATGTGTATTTTTATTAGGTTGGGACTCTGAACATTTAACCTGCCTAAGGCAAAGGGCATTTATAAATATATAAGCAGGCACTAGCCACAAGGTGGAGGAATATTTTTCTTGCACAGCACCACCATAAACATCAGGATAGTAGATCTATTTAACATCATGCCCAAAGGGGGAACTAGTTTCTTCACTTTGACTCACTTCAGATGAGCCGATTTTCAGCCCTTGGTTTGTATAGTCACAACTCTGCAGAGGGAAATGCATATGCATAAATGTACCTTGAGGACAGGCCACAGATTATCATCTCATAATTTAAAATGACCTGATGAGATCACCTGGTCTGCAGAGCCATTCAGAGCAGCTGAAAGCAGAAACAGATTCCTCTTTCTCACAGCCTTTAAGAGAGGACCACCACTCTCATGAGAATCCCTGCAATAAGAAATTGCTTTCCACTCATATTGCCACCTTCTTTTCCTTTCCTGCATCATAGGTCTGTGGTTTCTCTTCTATGGTCTGGTTATGTATAAACCAGCATTTTCTTGCTACTGCCCTGAGCAGAACAGATCTAGCCCAAAGCAAGGGCTGGCCCTAGCTCTTCTGTGGCCCCAGGTAGCCTCCATGGGGCTAATCCCTCAGCTGTGGTCCCAGGAAGGCACGCTGCTTGGTCAGCAAGCCTTGTATGCAAGTCTGTGTTACTGATGAGCCAAAAATGTCCCTGCTGATTTTGGGGTGAGGGGAATCTTGTGGTTGACAGAGAGACAAGTCATCTTGCAACTGTGGGAATGCTTTCTTCCAATTTGTCTGCCCCAGGCAGGTGTCTAATTTGCTTGCAGAATGGCCTCAGTCCTTCTGCCCCTTTCAATTGCATCACCTGTGGCTGAAAAGTGTCTCACATCTCCACCCCGGAGATCTGCCATGTCTGCTCTCCAGAGGGGGAGCACATCTAGCTGGAGGTGCAGAGCTGGCTGGAGCCCACATATTGGCATTTCTTCACAGCTGTCTCTGTAGCCAGCAGAGCACACCCTGTCACCTCTCAGGCACCTCTCAGGGAGGCTGAGCAGCTGCAGACATCTCAGGCAAGCAGCCGTCCACTGAGAGAACCACACCAGGTTTCGTTCCTTTGCTGCCTGCACCAAGCCTTCACAGAGCTTAACACTCAGTTACATCTTTTGTAAATATATGAATATCCATTTCTATCTCAGTGGCTTTGCTGCTGGAGCTGTACTACAGGCTGAGATCCCGCTTGATGAAAACTAGTTGTACCAAAATGACTGCAGAAATTCCTCCTGTCAGGTTATTCTGAGGCTGTACAGGATGAAACTAGTGAAACAGAAGCCATGGATGAGGCTGCTGCTGGTAAGATGCAATGCTCCTCTTTTTAATTCTATTAGTTATTTCCTTCTTTAACCCAGGAAAGAAATGTCCAGTGATGGACGGAGCTTTAGATGGGTCACTGTGAGCTGTATAAGCAGCACAAGGTTCTCCTGTGAGCACAGTGAACAGGGTAGGGCTTTCAAACATGGTGTCAAGATACTGTTTTTCAACATGGCCTTGAAATGTCAAAGCTGAGAGATCTCAGCAGAGGCCCTGAAAATGTTCACCTAGCTTCAGCAGTGCACTTTATCAAGGGGTATGCAGTGCTTAGGTGATCTGTAGAAGAATAAAACTCCCGGATAATCCTAGCATAGGAAAGCAAGAGTTTCCCTCTGAGTTTAGGGCGAAGATTGGATACTGATGTTATGGGAGAACTGAGATGGGAAAAACCCTTCTTAAAAACTGGAGAACTGTCCACAGTTCCTGTGGTTTGCAGACAGGAAAATCTGGCCTGGATAGGTAACCTGGAAAAAACAAACTGAAGAACCACATGTACTTGCTCCTTCAGCAGGACTTCTGAATGAATAACTCTGACTTACCTTCTCTGAAGGCCTCATTTCCCCCAGACTCTACTGTTGTAGCTCTGTGCATTTTAATTCAAACTTATGTTCACATTTAAGTAGTGTCTATAAAACCAAAGGGTACTACATTCATTTCCAGTCTTCATAGAATCATGGAATCACAGAATGGTTTGAGTGAGGTGGGACTTTAAAGATCATCTAATTCCACCCCTCATACTGCAATGGGCAGGGGCACCTTCCACTAGATCATGAAAGTAGCCCTATTTTCTTCAGACAGAAACAATTTCAAACGTGGTACAAATATGACAGCTTGAAATGCCTTTCAAGGAAAGCTTTAGCTAACTTAAAAGAACAGCTCAGATTAGCCTCTATACTGTGCGTTTCAGTATCTAAGTTAATTTGTCACGTGCAATTATTAAGAGAGGAATACCAGGCTGCATAAGGCACAGTACAGGGTATGGGTCCAATATGCACAGGGTATTGAGCAGATAGTGGTTATAACCAGCTACAGACAGAAAGAATGGATTAATGGATTAAATTCTTGAAATCTTTTTGTGGCTAACAAAGCAGTAGATGTTGCTGCTACTATAGCAGCATTAGCCACTTAATCAGGCAGACCAGACTGTCTTGACTGCAACTCAAACAATATTGGTTGTAGGGTTGGCCAGGAGCTAAAAAGGTGCATTTTGCTTGAACTAAAATGTTCTGTGTTGTCCACAAATTTGAGCTTCCTTTTCAATTGAGAAAACAGTAGAGACGTGGTTGCATGAAGCTTCTTTTTCTCTATGCTTTCAACTAAAAAACACCAAATGCTTTCCCAAGGTTATTCATCAGATATGAAAGGGGAGTAACCCAATATGGGTTTTTTAATGATTTTCAAGGTAGTGATAAACCTGCACAGGGAATATCTGAAAATGCAAAAAATCCAGCTAAATTAGAATTATTTGAACTTGGACAAAGTGCCATCATCAGCTTCTGATAACGCAGATGTTAACTTTGGGAAGTATCTCTCTAGTTACAGATCAGCAGATCCAACCTTTTCTATAATATTATACAGCATAGTAATCTGATTTTGAAAGCAGTTTAACAATATTTACAAAGACCTTTTCTTAGTTCCCAAGAGTTTTGGAACTGCAGGAGAGATTTAATCTTTGCTAACTTTAGACACGTGGATATATCAAGGTGTATCTCCAGATGACAGTTGTCTCCATGCAGTCACACTGACAGAATTTTTAAGATATTTTCTAGCTCTTTAAACAAACAAAGAAATTCTTTTCTTATCTCTTTGAATGTTAGATAAGGATTCCCAGTTGCACTTTTAAATTCTTGAAGGATCACTTAGATGCAGTTGACAGGGGCTTGTTATCAACAGTTTCTTTCACAATGGGCCACAGGATTGTTTTGTTTTGTTTTTTTAATTTTAACCTTAACATTAAATGACCTTATGATGCATGTGCTGGAGTTAATTACATCACACGTTCATCCAGAGGTTAAGTCACAAGTTATAATTGGTAGTTCCTCAGTCGTAACTATGGCTTTTATCTAAAACAATTGTTAGCTAATAAAAAAACCCAACACCTTGATTTGTTGCATACCCAAATGCTCGACATTCTCATTTCAGTCCTCAGTCTGGCTAAGATATTTTCTCTGAACAAAACCAACGACTTTCAGGGCACCTTAAGTTCTCTTGATTGGCTTTAATCTGATGGAAAGCTGGATATGGTGCATTTGCATAAGACATTGTATACCAGGAGTTTCAGCACAGCTGCTTGACTGTGTTTCGGGAGCCTTGTATTAGGAAATAGGCTGAATTCTGCTCCTCTCATGATTCTAAGCCTCTCAGAGCTCATAATGCTGTTTGTACTTCGCATGCAGAGCCATGCTGAATACTTTTCACAAGTGAACCTGTTAAAAAATATATTAACATAAGGCTTTGAACAAAAGTATTTTCACTAAAGAATTGCATTAATTGATTTCAAGACACAGAGGACAAGTTGAAATGTGTCAATATGGGTTGTTGTTAATAATGACAAAATAAATGATGCCCTGAACTCATGGCAATTTAGTTGGCTAGTGGAGGGTAGTTGAAATGAATACTTGAGACACACATCCACAATTAAAAGGAAAATATCACCTCCCCAAAGTATTCCATGTAATTCATGATTCCCTTAGAAAAGGTGACCACTGGTGCCAGAAAAGACCTGCACTCATCCACCCATGCAGTGAGCCCTGTCCCAAACAGGGCCTCAAGTGTCTTGCTCCACCATAGCCCCATTCCCCACGCCAAGCCCGTCCAACCCCGAAACCTCTGCAAACCTCCAGCCCTAATCCCTACCCTCTGCTCACTTTCATGGCAGTTTCTCATCAGAAAGAGTTAAAAGAGGAGAAGGGTTGCAGCAAGGGTTGAGTGAACCTCTCTGGGAGGATGTGGGTGGCTGAAAGCCACCGGACGCTGATGTGGGACCTCGAAGAGGCTGGCAGGAACTGTGACTTGCTTCCTATGCCATGTTGCTCACTGAGCTGCAGCAATTCAACTACTTGCCACTGTCAGAGCAGATCCTAAAATAAAAAGAGAAGGGAGGCTTTTTTAGTGTGCTTATGCAGTGTAGGGTGGCACTTGGTATGCAGCCGGTTTCTCTGCTGTGTGCAGTCAGCTTCCGCCCTGTGTGAGCAGATTTTTCACATAGCAAAGGGGGGAGGAAAAAAAAGATATCAGTAAAATGCTATTTCTAAACAAAGCTTGGCAGGAGATTCAGGATAAGGTACAGTGCTGCACTTAATCTTTTTTCCAAAAGAGTGGATTTGAAGTTAATGATCTCTGAAGCACATTTATTGGCTCTGTAGGAACAACCAAAACATCCTTCTTTTTTTCCTTTATTTGGGGACAAGAAGGGAGGTTTGCAGCACCGATTACTTCTATTTTACCACTTGAAAGACAATTCTGTGATTCATAGGAAAATATTTACATTATTTGACTGACTTAGGAAATACACTTTGGGCTGCAGAGGCAGGAAGCTACTGCTGTGAATATTTCAGCAGAGGCTGTGGCTTGTTGGCATTGCCACAAGCACAGGGTCCGGCTACAGGCAAGGGCTGTGCTGTTGCCAGTATGACTTTGTCTTGGTGGTGACATGTGACCTGTCCACTAAGCCAAGGCGTGATAAGACTCACAACACGGTTTAGCAGTGCAGGAAGAGGGAAAACAATGATTGTTTTTGAGAGTGTCAGGAAAAGAAATCTTGCTCTGCTCAACTGTTTTTTTTTTTTTTTTAATTGTTTTCCAGAGTAATTCAAGCTTTAAAAAAAAAAAAGAAAAAAAAAGAGCTTGTTCTCAGTGTGAATTTTTTCCTCTGGGTAATCCTCTGGACATACATAAAACTGGGTCAGTGATTCCCACCCTTTCCAAGCCATGTTTGCAATTTTTGGGTTTCTGCCACACTTTTCAACATCCCTCTTTGCCTTCAG
Source organism: Urocolius indicus (assembly GCA_013401255.1). Lineage (NCBI taxonomy): Eukaryota > Metazoa > Chordata > Aves > Coliiformes > Coliidae > Urocolius > Urocolius indicus. The sequence goes on from WBNH01004299.1 coordinate 374,653, forward strand.
GTGGAAGAACTGTGGCAAATCAGATCTGTATAGCCCTGTCATTCCCAACAGCAGTCACACTGCAAGCACAGCTGTCTGGGTGACTGCTCAGATATAGTTTTTACTGATCTACAGTTGCTGAGACATGGCCAAAAGCTTGGCCTCCAGTCTTTGCATCTGTCAGGGTGATTAAAAAATATATATAGTCAAAGCTATGAATGCTAACTGATAGGTGCTTACAGAACCCAGAGAACGGTCAGAGCAAAATGTTGATGTCTCTGTATGCTGATGGATCTTGTCACCCAGTGACCTTGAAGAAATATTTTGAGGCTTCTATGGCAATACACTGCACTGTGATTCAGGGACATTTTGCTAATATGTATCTGAACACAACAGCCAATTTTTCCAGCCAACACTGGTTTGAGTGTGTGTCCGTGTGTATATATGTATCTGTCTAATGAAGAGGTATCTATAACTGCCAAGAGCATTAGATGATAACAGCAGGTATGTCCCACAGGCTGTACAGCTGAACTTTGTAAACATTTCCCTTGACAAAAACCAGTATCATTTTAGGGCAAAGAGAAAGCAGTTTGGGAAAATGTATGTTCCACACCAACACTTGGATCAAATCTTCCATCAGTGGTACACCATTCCTTCATGTGCCTTCTGTCCTGGTGCATAAGATGAGGTACCCATATTATATCTTCTGTAACATGAAGCATCCTTGGAAAGACCATTTTCCATTTTACAACCTCCCCCATGGCCTTTTCCCACCTCTGGCAGCCCACACAGACTCCCCTGCAGAGGACTAGTCCCTTATCTAGTATGTACCATTGGCATTATGCACAGGGGAAAGATGGATTCCCACTGCTCCCCAACTCTACACAAACCTCTCATGCCCGTATTTGGCTCGTATCTGTTCTGGCAGACACAGAGCTTCCTGTAAACCTTTGAAGTAGTGATCTAAAACATAATACTGGCAGCAAAAGCCAGAATGTGGGAAATAAGACCATGGAACGCAGGCACTCTGCTCTTCTGTCTAACCAGAAGGTCACTTCCTATTAACAGTAGGGTTACATCCTTCAAGGAAAACCGTAAGTCATGTTATCCTGCAACCACCAAATTGAGAAAGCCACCTCTGAATTCAGAAATTGAGTCTCAAGCTATGCCACCTATTGCTCCATGCCCTATGTGTTATGCTTGAACCTATGGAATTCTTGCCTTTTTTAGCCCAGCTCATAAAAATAGTGTCCTGGATGATCAAAGTTGTACTTTGATCTGAAGACCTCTTCCTTTGTCTTGAGGCACCAGCTCCAAACACCTCAAGGACATCTACTAATGAGCCTTAAATTAGTCTGCTGTTTACTGTGCTGAGCAAAGCTAGATGGACGAGAACAAACAACCCTCAAGACAGCTTGTGCAGTAGCACTGCTGGACAGATTTTCATTTGCCTTAACCACAGCAAGTGCTCTCCTGTATTTCAAGATACCTTGTCTCCAACCTGGCCCGAAAGAGAACCATTTGTCCGAGGATATCATCAACTGTCTTCAGTTCAATCCTGACTGAAAACTCCAGTTCCTGTGATGGGAAAAGGCTCTGTCCAGCAAACCTTAGAAAACCATCTTCATTAGCACTAGACATACCTCAGACTTCTGCTAATCTTCAGGTTGGTCTAGGAGAGAAAGCTTGGACTTTGACAAATCTTGAACGTGGACAAGAGTCAACCCTTGCATATGGAGGTGCTCTTGGTAATGCTCTGTTTTAGCTACTGTTATTGCTGTCCTGGTAGCCTGTCACACAATGACAGGAAAGACAAAGTCTAACTAGGAAATATCCCGACATTGCCTGCCAGGCATAACTAGGATATGTAGATTTCTTAATCTGAGCTCTCTTTAACATGTGGATACCTGCTGCTAAGCCTCATGTACACTATAAGTGTGCACGGACTAGATGTGAGGAAACAGACCAGGTTTTTCTGGCTTGGGCCAGCTCAAATTTGGTTTAGATTTCAAAAAAATATTGGGCTTTGCTGCAACCTGTCACCACCTCAGTATCTCCTTGTGTTGGTCTGAAGAGTATGTAGTCCTCAGGAAGAGATGAACTGGGGACTTGTCAAAGAGATGAGAGCTGTTCTACAGAAATAACTGGGTGAAGGAAAGAATCCAAACTATGTGAAATTCTCATGCTATTTAATGCTTTAAGTAATTCTGCTGTAAGCAGGCTTCTGGTGTAGCTGTATGGGGCAAGAGCAGAGGAGTGGAGAGTTGCATGACCACTGAGTTCCCAAACTTGTTACATGCATGAGTTTGAGCACTTCAATTAGGACATAAAAACGAAGCTCACAAGAAAACAAGTAGAATTCTGCTCATATAATTTGGATTTTTCTTTTGTGCACAGGCTTAAAAAAAAAAAAAGAGTGCCATCTGGGATCTTAGAGGCTCCAAAATATCTTGGAGATTCACAAAGAACAATTGCATGGTCTTATGGAAAAGCGCCCATGCACAGGCGTGTGACCATCAGTGTGACAGCAAATTAGTAGGGCACATATGTCACAAAAAGAAGTGAGGTCAGGTAGAGTCCATGGTTCCTGGAGTTTCCAAACAGATCACGGTCAAGATAGTAAATGGAAAAGAAAAGATTGAAGTCAAAAGTCCAGGTCAAAGGCCAAAGTCAAAATCAAAAATGACATCATTTTGATACAGAGACAGTGCAGTGCATAGCAGAGAAACAACTGGAGATGCAGTTAGCACTCAACAAATCTAATAAGTTTCCAGTTCTTTGCTCTCTGTGTCTTTTGCTCAGTACCAGTGAGTGGTGGTTTAGACACAAGGATGTGCGGCATTTAGCCACAAATATCTGCAGCATATTATCAGACCTCTGTCACTAAGGTTTACATCACTTTCTGACTTTGACCCAAACGTTAGGGGTATGCCACAGATGGGAGTTTTGCTGGGAAGGAAATCTTGGAGTTAAACCCAGCCTAAACACGACTTGGATCTGCAGAGTATTCCTGCTAGGTTTACAGGCAATTTACTCAACTCTGACATGGATTAAATATGATGCTTTTGACCAATCTGTGTGGCAATTCATTAACTTAATCTGATTCATTTTGATATGAGCACCTCTTTGTGTGTGCATTTACACTCCACTGAGTAGCAGCTTCCACTCCTGCAGGACCTTGCTTGCTTGAGTAACATCAATCCATGTACCCATCCCAAGTCTCAGAATGGCTGCTGGAATCCAACATGTTAATGTTTGAGCAGTGAGGTGGTATTAGGAAACTGAAAAAAGACCCAATGGATATAGGCAGGTTTCCTCTAATGATCTATTTAATGCTTAGAGGGGAAAATGGTCATAGAATTGGCGGTACCTGAATCAGATGATAAAACAATATAGGACTGATTCATACACATATATGCATATATACACACATATACATACAGATCCTATATTGTGTGTGGGGGGGGTTATATATGTACATATGTATATGTGTGTCTGTGAATGTGTATATGTGTATATATATGTGTATGGGGAGGTCTCTACATATTTGTTCTGCTGGAGCTGTTAAGTCGGGGCTGGCAAGTGAGGAGAGTTTCTGCAGCATCCACCCTGTGGATGGGGCATTCCAACAGCACAATTTCTGGCTTGTGTTAGGGTGAGATGACTCTCTGAAACCATGTGGTTCTCTCCATTGAATAAACAAGAAGTAAGGTGACTATTTACATTTACTTTGGGTTTGTCTATGTTTAATCAGATGCTGCACAGCGAAGTCTGTGGTGTTCCCTAAACAATCACTGGCTTTCTGCAGAGATGTGTTTTGAGAGAACAGCTGGAGCAGAGCATGATCATTTGGTGGTGCACAGCAGATAAAGCCAGTCTGGCTGTTTCATCTCTGCATCCACAGAATTACATAATTGTAACCAGAAATGAAACATTTGATGTTCAATTTTATTCCTCTTTCATATACATAATCCACTGGTAGACAGGCTCTTCTAATCCTCTTGTCAGAAAGGGCTTTGTGGGGTTTATGTTCTCTAAGATGATATATCCTAGCAACACCAGAATTAAACTAACTGCAGCGAAACAGGGAAGCTGCAGGAAAGTCCAAGATATCGGACATTTGCTGTCATCTGATTAATGCAGCTGCTCTCAGTGAAGTTTCAAACAGCTGAGTGGTCCAAAGATGCATCTTAACAGTGGCATGATCAAATGAGGCATAGAGCATTTCTTATGATCCCATTTTTAGATCCCTACAATCCTTCGATGTTATGCTAATAGGTAGAGGCACTGTAACATGGTTACACAGGTAACTCTTGAATTTGGAGGGACTGCTTGTGTGTAGCTAACAGGGAGAGATGGCACTGCTTCTGCCTCTCTGAAGATAAAGAGATACTCCTCTCTCTCATGCTGATTGCTGGGTATCTCTTGGCATGTGAGCTCACAGAGGAAGTTTTCCTTTCAATAACAGCACTTTTCTCCATTGTTTTGCTTACCTGGATATGTTTTTGCTGGAAGCAGAATTATCCAAAAAGGGAAACCAAAATGGAGCCCTGCAACGAAAGCCCTATCTGATATGATCCAGCAGCTGGGGCAGAACTTTGATCTACAATATCCCTGGATTAGATTCTGCATAAGTTCCTGTATGAAACTGAAAGATGTCAGTGAAGAATAAAGTCCATAAAAATATCTCTATTTTTAAACAAACCAACAGCACCACCACCAAGAAAACCCAGCAGAAAAAGGTTTTCCTGACTGGTTTTGAAAGCTCCCTGTTGGGCTACAGCTTGGTTGGATGGTGCCTTTCATAGTGCCTCTTGCACTAGCCTATTTTATGTCCTTTATGTCATGCACTTGTGGTAGGAAAACTTTCATCCTGCCACAAAGCATTTAATTCTCCTATTCCACTCCAGACCAAGCTCATTCATCTCATTCTGCAAAGAGACCATGTAACTCAGTTACCTCCTTTAGTGCCAGCCCAGTTTCAAAGAAGAGCAGGTAGACTGTCAAACTTCCCAGTGTGACATTTGGTCCTGTTCACTGCTAACCCCCAGACTTTCCTCTAAAAACATGTGTCACAGTTCCATTTTCCTGGTACCTCCCTTCTTTTGAGTGTTACCAGCCCACCCTCATCCCCAGGGCAGTATAGGAAGGAACTTGCCCTCTCTTACCCAAAGGGTTTTGGTGCAATCTAGTTTGCCTTTCTGCTATACCATCCTCCCGCTGATGTTGGGAACTCCTCTGGCCTTTCTCCCCACGTCTTTCCTTCCCTGCTCCTGGGCATTTTCTTTTTTTATTCACTTGCAGTATGCAAGTCAGAGCAGAAGTACCCATCAACTGGGAGGCAATAACTGCACCATCCATTAGCTGCTTTAATGGTGATAGAACCAGTGGATACTATGTCACACTGGCACACGACATTTGTACCCTACTCTATTCTAGCTCTCTGATTTCCCCCTAAATCAATGGGCTGTGCCCACGGTTGCCTGTAAGACAACACATAATTCTGGAATTTATTAACTTCTTCAGTATCTTCAGATGTCTGCACTAGGTCTGAGACTTGTCCTGTTGTTAAACAAAGGGATTTGCTTTGCTTTGGAAAATAAAGAAAAGGTTTCCTGTGAAAAAAGAAAAAAAAAAACTTACCTCAAACCATTCAAGAATGGTGATTTGCATGTTAGGTTATATTTCCCAGAGGTCTATAAGACATGAAGACTGAGTTCACACTACATTCCCTATATTAATTCTCCAACCTCTGCCTGATACCTTCTGATAGGGAGTCTCAAGATGAAGTAAATAAATTTTCAAAAAATGGCCATATGAGTAGTTCACCAAGTAAATGTGTAACTGTTCTTCAGCCTACAGTTATGGAGAAGACCTTATCAACAATTATAAATGCCTGAAGAGGAGGTGTTGATAGAATGGAGAGAGTAATTTTTCAGTAGTGTCCAGTGACAGGACAAGGGGTAATGGGCACCAGCTGGAACACAGGAAGTTCCACTTGAACATGAGGAGAAACTTCTTTCGTGTGAGGGTGAGGGAGCCCTGGCACAGGCTGCCCAGGGAGGGTGTGGAGTCTCCTTCTCTGGAGGTTTTCAAAACCCACCTGGATGTGTTCCTGTGTGACCTGATCAAGGTGAACTTGCTTTAGCAAGAGGTTGGACTGGATGATCTCTAGAGGTTCCTTCCAGCTCCTGCCATCCTGTGATTCACTGATTAACTCCCAAATTTTGGAATGCTAGGGATCTATGCATACTTTAAGGCAGTCAGTTTTCTTGATTGTGAACTGCCATATCTGCATCATTTCCAGACCACACTTGATGCACGTACATACAGCACATACAGTAGCATCCTGGTCAACAACATACAGTGATGACTGGTGTCATCACTCTGTGAATTACTTGTTCTTTATCAGAAAATTCATATTAAATTTCTCTTGCTGATTTATCACTACCATCACAATATTTGGCATTTTGCCACAACTTGGAAGGATTTCATTCTGACAAAAATCATAGCTTTTATTTTAAAACTTCAATTTGAAAAGCTTGAACCATTAAGCAAGAAGACACAAACCTGCAAATTTAATAAGCCCTAAAGACTCAGAAACCAGAAGGCAAATTGAAATAACTTACCAACTATTAGGGAGAAAATGCAAAACCAAAAACTAAACAAAGGAAGATCTTTCATGGTTTTCAATCTGTTTTCCTACTACTCACAGATCTGATATATGTGATTTTAAATCTTGAGTCTGATAGTGTTGCTAAACTCAAAATCTCCTCAGAAGCAGAAAGTCTCTGACGTAACTCCTTTGTGAAGCACCTGCCTTCTCCATGCTGGGCAGCATATTTTTTCCAGAAGTGTCCCAGCTCCCTATGACAGCATTTTGCTTTTCTCACCTCCCCTCCTCTTGCTCTCTGCTTCTAACTCCTTCCCATTTCCTTTGCACTTGTTTTTTCTTTTCTACTGTTATTTGCTTGAACTTCTCTCTAGTATGTAGCTGCAAAGTAGCAGAGAGTTGCAAAATTATGCTAACACGGCCCACAGGGGGAAGCTATGTCATTAGCCCAGAGATCCTGGGGAGCTGCTGTGGCATTACAGGCAATCCCCACTGCCCTTACCCACTTCTCCTTCCTTGCCACAATGCTGCATCCTCTTCTTCATATCTTTGCACAATCGACTGTCACACTGGGCCTCAGGGACGAGACAGGCAGCTTCTCCTGGTCCCATCATGCTACTGGAGGGATTGGCATGTTAGAGAGGAGGGCTGGGGCATTGAAGACCCCTCAAGACGCAGGGCAGGAGAACTTGTGTTGCCATTTCTGCATCCACACTGCTTATAGTGTACATCACTTTCTGCACAGCCACAGTTGCCTTCCCACTGCCCATCCCAGAGCCCCTCCAGCAACCAGTGCCATCTCTCCTCTCCCTGCCTCCCAAGCTTTTGTATCTTAATCTTGGTTGATGACAGCACTGAAAACAAATGCATAGACAGACAGAAAAACAGATGTAGGCAACTAATGCAACACGCTTGTAAATATTTGTCTTAGCTTTCTGAAGGAGTGGCCTTGGTCATATCAAGGTCCCTTTCTGTAACCAGTCAAACTGCACCAGCAAAAAACTGTTCAGAGAGGTGGGAAGAGGTGCTGGCCCTGCGTGACAAGCTCTCTCGCCCTCAGTGCTGCCAGAATTATAATTTGATAGACGCTGTGAATCTAATTGCTATGGCACTACACTGGCTTCTTAAAGCCTTTGTTGCAAGTTTTACAACAGTATTCCTGCCAGCATATGCTTATCACCAAAATGCTGCTTTCCTCTGATTTACTGCTTTTCAAAGGAGGGCTAGAATATCCTGCTGCTAGCGGGAGAAGGCATGAAAAGCCCCAGATTACTTCCTGAAATGAGATTCGAGGACAAAACCAGATCTGACTACTCATTATGGTGGAGCCAGCTTCCACAACTAAGCATACAAAGTTCATTTTGTAAGGCCAATATGAAAGTAGTCTTAAGGCAACACTGTTGAGAAGCACATCCTCACTGCTCCAGACACAGTCCAGTCCAAATAAATTGCACTATCACAGCAGTCAGCAGTAAGGCAGGTTGGAAATGCACATTCATTTTCTATTTGAATGGAAGTCTGCTGCTATTTCTGTTTCAGTGCTTGAAAAATATCTGAATTACTCTCTGGTATATTCAGTGCAGGACACCAGAGATCTCAAAAAAAGACTTTTGATAAATGCTTCCATACTCTTTTCCCATAATGGTAAAAAACCGTTTGATCATCCCTGCAAAGCTTTACTTGAGATGAATGGTTGTACTCTACTTCTGCACCCTCATCTCAGTCCCTCACTCTTGCTCTGCTTTGGGGTGCTTTCTTCAATCAAACCTACCTTCTTTCATCTAGACAAGGAAGATCTTGTATATTTGGGTATTTTTTCTTTCCAGTGTCTTTACGTGACATGCAAGTTGTCGTTTAGCTTCTGATCACCACACCAGGAGGAGCCTCACTTCAGTGGTGGGAAGTTTTCTGCCTGGATATTGAGGAACTAAAATATCATCTCTCTCTGCACTGCAGATCTATTTAATATTCCTCCCTTATCTGCAAGCAGAACTTCTACTGACATTAATTGGAGCTTTACATGCAAAGTACAGTAAATAGCAGAGTCCTCGATGCAGAGAGAAGAAGGAAACAAAGAAGGAGCAAACATAGGAGGAAAAACTTGTATGGTAGGCACCCAAGACCAGAGGTCACCAGTGAAAACTTTGGATGCAATCTTTCTACCCATCATTTCCTTCCTGTGACTAGAGTTGCCAGTACCATATGGATAAATTCATTTAAATTAATTTGAATGTCTGGTTCACCCAGATATAATAGAGCATCACATAATGGCTTGTGAGTACATAGATAAGCTTATCCTAATAAAAAGACTCAAATGAGGAGGGTTTTGAATGCACACTTGACCTCAAAAGAGCATCACATGTGATTTGACTTGCGTTGACTCATGGCCTAGTCAAGTATGGGCAAAGATGTCAGGTCATGCCAGTGTGCATCACACACCCCAGTGCACAACTGGGATGACTACTGTGGGTAAAAATAGCAGGAAAACATGAATCTGCTAGTGAGCAAGTGAATCAGGAGCTGTGTGTGAGGGGGGTGGAGAAGCGTCTGTGCCAGCATGCAATGTATGGACTGCTCCGAGGACTCTTGAGCTGCACCACAGGAGGCCTTTTGAGGCACCAATGGCTTCCTGGAGACAGCTCTGCAGTAGGTGGCTGTCAAACACCTTTGACATGTCAAAGCGAACTCCTCTGTGCAAAATGCAGATAGACTCTGTGTCAGTCTTTGCAAAAGATGATAAGAGGTGTTCTGGTAGGTGCATTAGCAGGAAGCACTGAAAATCCTCCCTTAAATGGCAATCTTGGCTTCCTCTCTCACCCTGAGCTGAAGGGAGCAAGGCTGTTATCCCTGAGCCCTCAGCTGTGCATATGCTGGGTAGGGGACGGAGGAATTACGCTTATCCCTGTGGCAGATTTCCACAGGGCCATTTTCTCTCTCTGCACATTGCCAACGCTCAGCCTTTGCACTAGAAATCCACCAGCTTTTCAAAGTGGGCCTCGGGTTGCCAGCCGTATGGTGAGCCACAGGGAGGGTGGGCATCTGCTTCTGCACATCTCTCCTACAGGGTCATTTCTGACAGACATGTATGGGGGGAAAGACGGGCTTCAGCTGAACTAACAGGATGAACCATGGCAGATCTGAAGGCCACACTATGGAGAACCACCAGCTCATAGTTGAGATGCAGCCTGTGAGGCCACACCTCAAATACTGTGTTTGGTTCTGAGCCCCTCACTACAAGAAGGACATGGAGGTGCTGGAGCGTGTCCAGAGACAGGCAACAAAGCCAGTGAAGGGTCTAGAGAACAAGTCTGATGAGGTGCAGCTGAAGGAGCTTGGGATGTTTAGCCTGGAGGAGTCTGAGGGGAGACATGATCACTCCCTACAACTACCTGTAAGGAGGCTGTAGTGAGGTGGAGGTCTATCATTTCTCCCAAATAATGAATGATATGACATGAGGAAATGGGCTCAGGTTGTACCAGGGGAGGTTTAGATTGGACATTAGGAAGAACTTTTTCACTGAGAGGGTTATTAAGCATTGGAACAGGCTGCCCAAGGAGGTGGTGGAGTCACCATCCCTGGAAGTATTTAAAAGATGCATAGATGAGGTGCAGAGGGATATGGTTTAGTTTAGTGATGGGCCTGGAAGTGTGAGGTTAGTGGTTGAACTTGATGATCTTAAAGATTTTTTCCAACCATAATGATTCTATGATGGTACAATTCTATTTTTGATATGCCAGGCACTTCCTTGAGAAGAAGGAAATGTAGTAATATACCAACAGCCATTTGCAAGGCATATTTTGCTCTGGCAGATTAAGTAGACCATTTTATCTTCATCCCTTTTGGTGGAGCACCTACATCATGACTGTTGTGGGATGACACTTGCAGCGCTGATCCTTTCTGACAAACGGGCAGTGCCACAGTCACAGTGGCCTCTCTCCAACAAAATTGCCTGGAAGCCTTCCCGTACCTCCTAATCCTGCCCTCCATCCTAGATGCCACAGCAGCCCTAATCTGATCAAGGAAGCAGGTTCTGCAACTACTGAGCACTGGAGACATGCTTGGAGTGCTTGTGCTCTTGTCCAGGAAAGCCCATGATTGCTCATGAGTCCATCCTTCCTTATCTGTGAATAAAGAGGGAGAGGAAGTCAATCTTTTTTCCCCTGTTAGTTCCATAAGATTGCTCCCATGCCCTTAGAGGTGAAGGAAGCAACATTTTTTTTCTAGGATAAGAAAGTAAGCAGGAATGTACTTCAGAGAGACACACGGAATCAGGATTTCCCTAACCAGACCAGTCTGGTTCAGCTTGAGCTAGATAAAGCTGTTGGAAAGCTATGGAAAAATCCCTCTTTCTACAGGGAAAATTCCCATTGTCTTCAGACAGAGTTGGGCTTAAATGCAGCCACTGGGATACGGTTCAAAGAAGAAGACAGCTGTCTACAAATGAATTGTGTAGCAGCTGTGAGACTCAGAGTGGCTTTCTCTTGCCCTGTGACACCAGGATGCAAAGACCCAGGGTTTGCTGACCTATGTAACAGATCATGGTGAAACGCCTGCCTCGATTATTGTGCTTCTGATGGGAATGTAACAAAACTGGAAGAGCCAGATCAAAATCTAACAGCATTGGGGAGCTGTGAGCCTCTGGCAGTGTGCAGCACTGGGAGAAGCAGCTTGAGAAGGAACGTAAGCCGATGGAGGATAAAGACAGGAGGAGTGGGGAAGTGCCCTGATTTCGGTGACTACTTAGAGGGCAAACTTGGCCTCTCTGATGCTCAATATGTCAGCTCTGAGCTGCACAAGCTGAGGGTGGCTGTGTAGAGGTGCTCGCTGTGGCAAGTGGGTGACGAGTTGCTCTCATCATGTCCTGCTGTCACCTCACAAAGTTGGTATCCTGTCAGTATGGGTTGCGGCATGGATGCAGCATTGGCTCTGAAAGTTTTCTAGGAAGGGCCATATCCCACACCTCTTGGCACAGTATATCTGTGGTGTCCAAGCACAAGCAAGCCCCAGCTTGGGCCACAGCTCTTCCAATTGATTCACAGTCACTTCTGTAAAAGGCAACTTTTCTACCTGATCCAAGATGACATGGTGACAGTGCTCAATGGAGAGCAAGATAAGATCTTTAAATAGCTCTGAGGAGCTTAATTCACTTAATGTTGAACATATTTTTTGCCCTATTGGAGGAAAGACCCTTTCAACAGCTTTCTACTACTCTTCTGTCTTTCTGGGCTGCACATGGTGGATGGTAAGTGATGCCCACTGAGCACTGCCATGAGGAAGGAGAGCAGAGACCCTCTAGAAGTGAAAAGCAATCTTCCTCCCTGTCCTGTCATAGGTGGTCCTTGCTGCTCCCCTTCATCACGACATTTGGGATGGAGAGGAGTTGAGAATTCTTCTTTGTTCTTCTTGGAAGGAGGAACAGGTAACTGTGGCACTGTGGTTGCCTGCTTCTCTCTTCATCAGCACTGGAATGGAGAGTGCAGAGCCCCAGCAGTCATGAGGAAGAGCTGGATGACACAGCACATAGAGTTCATGTTGGGGCAAAACATCACACAGGGCTGCAGATGACAAGGTGGGAGAGTGGATTGGGGAGGTTCAGAGAGCAGAACAGATGCTGGGGCACGTGCATTTGGTGCCTGGGAAAAACAGGCTTCTTTTGGGCTTTTTGTCAGTTCCTTACTGAGCTCTTAAAATCAATTACCAGGTGGAAGAGTGAGCCAATGACAGCAACATACCAAGACATGTGAACACATGCATTTTACCATCGCACTTTAGAAACAGTCTGTCAGTACCGTGGTCTTTAGAAAACACCAATCCCTCTCATCTCTCATTTCTCATTTACAGGAGGTCCTCAATAGATGTAGTGAGCTTAATAGGAAAGGCAAGAGCTTTTCTTGCTGTTTCATCCAATACACTGCTCAAGACAGGTAATATAAATGTAAGGTGGGGAGGAATAATCTGGGAATTAAGTGTGAAAAGAACATCCTCACAAGGTGAAGAACAGATTGTCAGCAACTGCTCAAAACACAGTTGGCTCTCACTAGACACCAGCAGCTGCAGAAGGGACAAAAACCAGCAAGATAAAAAACTGAAAAAGGTGGAGGGATGTAGGATGACAAGAACGATGGTGTGGAATAGGTGGCACTGGATGTTATCAATAAATACTTGGACCTTTCTAAACGGACAGCAGGTATAACCAGGATGTATTTCATGTTCTTTTATCATGATCAGAATTGGGCTTTATCTGCCAGCAGGGAAACCTTGAAGCTCTGACCACCCTGCTACAGGTGGACACCAGAGCTAGAGGGCTGATGAGAGACAGAGGGAAGACTTGAGACAAAGCAGATGGCAGCATATATAATGAGATCATCTTTGTCTTAGAAGTGCCTTATTTTCTCCTTTGCTTACAGAGATGCCACTTTAGATACAGACATCTCAGTTGAATCAGTTGAGGTTGATTTGTCTCCAGTCTCTTACACATTCCCAGGAGCAGAGGTAGATGTGGCTCTGGTCTTCCAACAAAGAGCCATCAAAAGCTTCTGCCTTGTTTTTGTCATAGAGATTTCTGCTGCTGCATCCCTGCCTTGTCTCTGCCATTGCTGGACAGATGGTTTGTTTGCTTGCACATTCACTTGCAATCCCATTTCAGGGTGAAGTGTGTCAGGCTTTAATAGGATATTTCTTTAAGCTAATGCAGCTAATTTTGGCTGAATTATGTTAGGGGACAATCTCATGGGCAGTTCATCCATCTAGTGTATGCACCAGGCAGAGAAAGTGGGAAGCAGGTGCAAGCAAGTACAATGAAGAGAATGGTCACTCAGGATCCAGTTCAATAGAGGACCTGAAATCCTGGCCAGGTTTTAAAGAAAAAGGCATCTCCGTGACTTTTAGCATGGAAGGTCACCCCACAAGTTCATGCAAGCAACAGTGCAAAAAGGACTTCTGCCCCAGCTGCTTACAAGGCATGGAGCAAGTCCCTGCTCCAGGATGCTGCATGTTCTCTGGCACATGTTCAGCACAGCCAAAAAGCACTGGGGCTGCTCACGTACAGATGGAACACTTCAGATAGCCAAGGAAGTTTTGAAGTTGTAGACAGCCTTTATAGGCTGGATCCTCTCAGGATGAGTGGGGACTGACCAGTTGTTTTTTTTTTCCAGCATTGCTGCTTTGGGTTTGGGTGACAAAGAGCAGTTTTAAGCTTCCATTTTCTCTGGATCTGTTGCTTGGTAGACATGTAATGATGCAATGAAAGGGAAACCAATCTTTGCATCTTGCTCCTATTCTCCAGCAATTCTGTGTGTTTGCCAAGCAGATGAGAAGATGTTTCTGCAGCGCCTTGCAAAATTTAGGGGGTTTTCCACAAGCAAATAATAATTTGTGCAGAGCTAAGATTACATAACATTGGATCTGTGCTGTTTTGTCACTCAACAAATATAAATAAAGACCCAAATTCTTAAGCACCAGCCCATATGCAGCTAACAGTAGGAAAAAAAAAAAAAGGAGTTCTTGATGAGGAAACTTCAGGAACATTTTAGTACAAAATAATCCAGTCTAATGGCCAGAAGCACCAGGATTTAAAAGACAGAATTGGACAATAATTGGTTTTATCATTTCTTTGTATAACTTTCCCACTGTACCTTATGGACTGGAGGAGGTTTTCAGCTGCTTCTAAACTTGCAAACTTGCACTCTTCAGTGGTGGAGCTTTTGATTTCATACCAAGAAAGGCTGTGG
>WBNH01004300.1:0-52650 GCA_013401255.1 Urocolius indicus
TAATGGACAAAAGCCAGAACACAGAAGTTTTACTTAAACGTAAACTACTTTCATGTAAGGGTGAGGGAGTCCTGGCACAGGCTGCCCAAGGAGGTTGTGGGGTCTTCTTGCCTGGAGGTTTTCAAAACTGGACACAATCCTTTGTGACCTGATCTAGATGGACCTGCTTTAGCAGGGAGGTTGGACTAGTTGATCTCTAAAAGTCGCTAGCACTCTGTGATTCTGTGGAATGTGTTCTTCCTCCTGGTCATTATGTCTTATGCTGACACTGCGAGTTACAGAAAAAGAAGTCGCCCATCCTTTCAACACCTGTTTTCCTGGGTTTGTCATGGATGGGGTTAAATTTCCTCAGATGCAGCACAGGACCAGACCTGTGCAATACTGTGCTAACTTCATATTCACTATATAAGGGCAACTGCCACAGGAACTGCACCTGCGTGGCATCAGGCTGCTGTTGGTGTGCAGTGACACCAGGTCTTGCTTGCTTTCTGTATTCCTCTGTGGTTGTTATAGTTGTTTGCTCTCCGCTTGTTTTTTTCTATCAAATTGTCTTTACCTCAACCCACAAAGCTTTCCCTTTTCCCCCTGATTCTCCTCCACATCCTGTCAAGGCATGAAGGAGTGAATAACTGGATGGTTTGCTTGTTGTCATTTGAGTTTCAACCACAATACGCACCCCTTAGATAGTTATACGTGTTGATAAGATCCCCCTTCAGTTTTCTCTTCTCCAGGCTAAGCCTCATGTCTTAGAGCCTTTCATCATAAGAAAGATGCTCAGTCCCTTGATCATTTTGATGGTCCTGTGCTGTACTCTCTCTAGAGGTTCTCCATCATTCCTGAACTGGGGAGCCCAGAACTGAATACAGGTCTCCAGATGAAGCATCATCAGGGCAGAGGAGACGGGGAGGAGAACATCCCTCAACCTGCTGGCCACACTCTTCTGTTGCACCCCAGAAAGTCGTTGGCCTTCTTAAACACAAGAGCGCATTAATGACTTACTGCTCACCAGAACTCCTAGGTCACTCATCATAGAGCTGCTCTCCAGCAGATCGATTCTTAACCTTGGTGCATGGGTTTGTTCCTCCCCAAGTACATATGCAGATATACTCTGCATATCCCCTTGTTGAACCTTATGTAATTCCTTTGTGCTCAATTATCAAACCAGTTGAGATTCCACTGAATGGCAGCACAGTCTTCTGGGGAATCAGCCAGTCCTCCCAGTTTGGTGTCATCAGTTAACTTGCTGATAGTGCCTATTGTTTCCTCATCCAGGTCATTAATGAATATATTGAACAGTACTGGTTTCAGCACCAACCCCTGAGGGATTCCACTAGATACAGGCCTCCAGTTGCCCCAATGATCACAAATCTCTACCTTCTTGTTAACCAGATTGTTATGCAGTTAACAATCCACTTCATTACCTAATCATTCAGTGCTCTCCTCCAGATTGTTAATGAAGATGTTAAATCAGACTGGCACCAGAACCGATCCCAGTAGAACTCCATTGGCCAAAGATTCCCAGCTTGACTTAGTACCTTCAGGGCTCTGTCATTCAGACAGTTCTTGTTCCATTTCACAGTCCATTCATCCAACACACTATTCTTGAGTTTTGTTATTAAGTTGTTATGTTAGATAGTGTCAAAAGTCTTGCCAAAGTCAAGGTAGATGACATCCACTCCTCTTCGCTCATTTAGCTAGCCATTCTTGTCATCATAGAACTTTATCCGATTGGTCAATCAGAGTTCTTCTTTGATTAATTCACTCTAAACAGGTGCTGACTGTGATCAATGACTGCATTGCCTCTCAAGTTGTTTTAAGTAACACCCAGAATAACCTTTATCGTCTCGACACTGAAGTGGCACTGTCAGGCCTGTAATTATCAATATCTTTCTTTCTCTTCTTGAAAAATGAGAAAATATTTGCCAGTTTTCAATCAATTAGGACCTCTCCAGACTCCCAAGACTGTTGAAAAAAAATAGAGAGCTCCTATGATGACATCAGCCAACTCTGGCATGAATCTCACCAGCCACCATAGAGTAATGTGCATCCATCTGGAGCGACAAGTATTAAACAGTTCAGAGTCAGCTGGGAATTCGTCAGCTCTCTCATCGTGATTTTCCAATTTAAGGCTTTGATGGTCTCAGGGCCCAACATTGGCACTAAATACAGAGGTAAAGAAGAATTTAAATGTCGTTGCTTTGTCTACATCTTTATTTTTAAGGGGACTAACCTCATGAAGTAGCAGACCAACTTGTTACTTTATCTCGTCTCTTTGTTTGTGATATGTCAAGCTTTCAGACTTTTTTTTTCTGAAATGAAATTGTTAAGGGTACTGAAATATATTAATGTGTGGATGAGTTCAGAATTGACTTATCAAAGTACTGTAATACATTGTAATGCGATATTACCTACAAAAAGAATTGTTCAAGGAATGTTGTCTTACAGCAATTTGAGACAGCAATTTGAGACAGCAATTTTTGTCCTGTTTTTATACTGCAGAAAGATTTTATTTGAATAATGTTAAAGAATACTTTTGTCCTGACAGCCAAATCTACCTTGTATTGACCTTGACTAGTTAAATACAAAATGACGACCTTTCATTTGAAATTTAAAAGAGTGTTTGCAAATGTTTTTCTGAAAATTGATTAACTCATAATTTTATCCATGTTTGTAGATAATAAAGTGCCTTCAGTGCAGACGTAAACAATATAAGTAATAGTCCTGCCTCATTATTCTCAATAGTTTTAGAAAAATATGCATTTGACAGGCATACTAATGCCTCCTGGAAAGCAGGTTTGAATAATATGCACTACTTAGCACAAAAAAACAGCTTCTCCAATTTTCATCCTAACCAAAACTAAAACAAAAACAATCAGGCATTCACAGATCACAGCAACCAATTTGAAAGCAAAATATACAGGAAGAATAAGAAGCTCAGATATATTGACGGTTGTACTAGTATTTTTGCTTGTTTCATTTTGTCTGAAGAGAAAATGCAATTAGACCTGACAAGTCACTGAACAATTAACTTGGAAAACCTCTTACAGGCTGAGATGGTTAGAATAATTTCAACAGGCTACTGAGATAATGTTTTTGTGAATGTGGAGGTCATGACAGATAAACCTGCAAAATAAGAAAAGCTGTAATTGTTACAAATCATCACAATATAAATATAAGGGTTAAAGATATATTATACACTCTAAGCATGTATTTTAAGAGTCTTAAACACTACTTGGAAGATTAAAATAATTTATTACATATGCCATCTAGATGTCTACGATTCTTCAACCATTAACATTACAAATGGATGATATAATATTTTGTAGAGGAAACTATTCCTGAGAAAAATCAAAAATATTAGGAAAATTAATAAGTATTCCATCTTCTGAGAAAGATTTAAAATTATGAGGTTTTTTTTTCATTTCTTCGCTTTTCATATTCTAACTAAGATTAATAATAACTAGAGAATATGGAAATCATAGAGTTTGCATTTCTGTGAATGTATGAGTGGAGGAAATAAATATTTTACTTCAGGTAGAATAAATGTCAAAATCCTCAATGCTTTCTTTTTGCCTTCATAGTATAAGGAAAATAAAACTTTAAGAAAATAGTTATTATTGTTTTATGAAAAGCAATACATAAGAAACAGAATCTCAGAATCACAGAATGGTATTTGGAATGGACTTTTTGAGATCATGTAGTCCAATCTGCCTGCTAAAGCAGGTCCACCTAGATCAGGTTACAAAGGAATGTGTCAAGTTAGGTTTTGAAAACCTCCAGATAAGAAGACTCCACAACCTCCTTAGGTAGTCTGTGTGAGGGCTCCCTCATCCTTACAATAAAATAATTTTTCCTAAGTTAAAGTGGAACCTTTTGTGTTTCAGCTTTCGTCCATTATCCCTTGTGCTATCAGTGGACACCAGAAGTAATGCCACCTCATCCTCTTGACATACACCTTTTAAATTCTTGCAAGTATTAATGAGATTCCCCCTCAGCCTCCTCTTCTCTAGGCTGAACAGTCCCAGATCCTGCAGCTTTTCCTCATAAGAAAGATGCTTCAGTCTCTTGATCATCTTGGTGGCCCTGCACTGGACTCTCTCCAGCAGTTCTCTGTCCCTCTTGAGCTGGGGAGCCCAGAACTGGACACAGGACTCCAGATGAGGTCTCACCAGGGCAGAGGAGAGAGGGAGAAGAACCTGCCTTGATCTACTGCCTACACACTTCTTGATGTATCCCAGGATGCCATTGGCCTTCTTGGCTAAAAAGGTATATTGCTGGCTCGTGGATAGTTTATTATCAACCAAGACTTCCAGGTACCTTTCTGCAAAGCTCTACTCCAGTAAGTCAATCCCCAGCTTGTACTGGTGTGTGTTGTTCCTGAATCTCATGAGGTACTTTTTTGCCCATCTCTCAAGCCAGGTGAGATTTTTCTGAATAGCAGCACAGCCTTTTAGTGAATGAGCCAGTTCTCGCAGTTTGGTGTCATCATCAAACTTGCTGAGGGTACACTCTGTCCTTTCATCCAGGTCATTGATGAAGATGTTGAACAAGACTAGCCCTAGAACCCATCCCTGTGGAACCCCACTGGCCACAGGCCTCTAACTTGATTCTGTGCTGTTGATCATTACACTCTGGATTCTGTCATTCAGCCAATTCTTGATCTACCTCAGCATCCACTTGTCCAATCCACTCTTCCTTTCTTATGAGGATGTAATTGAACATGGTGTCAAAAGCCTTGCTGAAGTCAATATAGATGACATCCCCTGCTCTCTCCTTATCTAGGTAGTCTAACTAGCAGTTATAGTTTCACAGAAGATTATCAGGTTGGTCAAATGAGTTTCCCCTTGGTGAATCCATGTTAACTTCCCCTGATAACCATCTTTTCCTTCATGTGTTTACAAATGATAACCAGGATGAGCTGTTCCATCACCTTTCTAGGGATTGAGGTGAGGCTAACTGGCCTGTAGTTTCCCAGCATTTCCTTCTTGACTTTTTTGAAGACTGGAGTGTCATTGAGCCACAGATTGTTTAGTGGGCATCCTCTACAGATCATTTTCCAAAGCTGCCAGTATGTCTCTATAGCTCCAGAAGTGTTGAATAATCTCTTACAAGTCTGAGGTCTAAATGAATTCATTGTACCAGGAGGGAACTGAACATTATGGATATATGAAGGAATATAATATAATGGAAAAAGAATGAAGTATCACAAGTATGTTTTTCATACCAAAAAAAGAGATACTTTTCCATTTTAGCCTATATTCCTGTCGCAGTTACAATACTAATTTTTTTACCGTTATGAAATTATTTCTTCCTGATACTGGGATATTAGTGTTGCTCTTATGCTTTTAACTTTGGCTATAACTTTTCTATCTCACCAATTTATCTTTGGTCAATTTTCCTAATATTTGTCTGGTTTTTTTCCCTTCTTTCTACAGTTTTTTTTTTTTGTTCACATATAAACTAGCATATATTCACAAGCAAATGAGTACAACCATTGCAGCAGAAATTTTTTAATTGTAAGTAAATTTTGCCTACAAATACATTGGCTTTGCCAAGGACATCTTTAAAAGAACCTAGATGAGGAAAATCATTAAAGAAGCTACTGTGTATTATTTTGAAAGAAAATTAAGCTTGTATAGCATTTAGAACATCAGAAACAATAGCAATAACATAAAACTAATAATTTTTAAGTCATATGTTATGTGAGCAAATTTGAGGAATCTGTGGAGAGATTTAGCTCTTTTTCCTCCTCAGGTGAAGTGGAAAGGTATTAATTAATAAAAAAATCATTCTTGATTGTTTTCTGAATATTGATATCATATTGTTAGAATTGTTGTAGCAGATAGAGGGTAAAATGTATCTCCTCTGTATTTACTGGAGTACAGAGCATACAGCTGTATCTTGCTGGAATACAGCTTAAGGGGTAAAATCTAATCAGCAGTGACTAGTGAAAGTTATAAAATAGCACTAGTGAAAGTGCACAGTTCCTCTTCTCTTGTTTAAGTTGGTATTCTCCTGAAATGGCCCTTAAAACAATGTCAGAAAAAGTAATTTTGCAGTGCTGTGCTTCAGAAAGTCCAGGAGCTTACAGTTCACAATAGGCAGTACTGGAGACTCGTCAGTGAAATACCTTCAACAATAATCTGGACAGTGAATCTATTTTCTGTACTCTTGATCAGGCTATTCTTTACAATGTAAACTGCAGACACAGAGAAGGTGTCCACATTTGTACATTATTTTGCATGTCTTGCTGTAGGCAAGATATATATATATCTTATATATAAGGCAGGTAAATCCTTATCCACATACAGATATGTAGAGATAGATATGGATTGTATCATCATCTCAGTTATGAAACCTAGAAGAAAAAAGATATATTTATTGTTCTGTAACATAAACATACAGCAAGAAATGTAATTCCTTACACTTTTAAGAGAAGCTAGCACAGCCCTATAAAGTCCAAAGACATCAGCAGAGCCGATCAGTAAAAAATGTTGCAATCATGATTTTACAGAAGTAACAATAAAAATATTTGCAACAGATTCAAAAGAATTAAACAGAATAAGATATGGGAGGCAGTTATTCTCTTTTTCATTATAGCTGTGGTAATTCTTCTCATTCCTTTTATTCAGGCATTGATGAACTGTCCTTTTCACCTAAAAATATGCTGAGTATGGTGTAGTTTGGCAATAGACTTGTAGTTCAATAATATTGGTAACTCTTGTTTACCTGAATTGAAATCTTATTAACTTTGAGACACTTTCTATCTTCTTGCCACTACTGTTCTCTAGGGTTAATAAAGGTAATAAACAAATGGGTGCTGCTGTTTGTTCCACCCAGAAGGCATAAGGGAAATCAAAGTGTGAAACAGTAACTTAAAACTAACCTGCTCCACATATATCCAAATACAATACGATCACACATGTTTAAATAATTCACCTACCGATAGGCATACAGCTAATGTATTGCTATAATGATTTAAATGTTCCTAAGTTACTCCTTCAAACATAAATTTGCAACATAAAATAAAGCCTAGTATTTGCCATTTCAGTTCTGGCATGAAATCAAAATGCAGAAGAATCAATATGTTCAAGTACTTTACAAATTTGGAAAACTTCCATTAAGTAAAAACTGACTACTGCTTCACTGGAAAAAAGTTTAACGGCACTGAATTTTGAGAAGAAATATACACATACAAATTGTATATATGTATGATATATATGTATAAAAATATATATGACATATCACATGTATGTGTATATATAAGATATAGATATCACATATAAACATACATGTACAAATCTACACAAATATTAATTGAATCATTTAAGAATTTTTGAATAATCAAAGACTGGATATAAATTATTAGGCCATTTTGCAAACTTAAATAATTTTACTTTTTTTTAGAAACACAATGAATCTTTCAAGGACAAATTTTTGGCAAATCCTCAGTCACAGAAATGATTTTATCTACTTACAATTAAGCTTTACCATGTTTGCATGATGTATCTTCCTGCCAAGATTTAGTTATTATAAATTTGAAAATTTCCCACTGGATTTATGATTGATTTCTCTTTTTTTTTAAGAATAACTTTAATATTCAGGAAAAAAAATCACAGTCATGTATTAAGTCTAACATATTCAGCGCTTTTTTTAAGGCTTCCTGCATAATTTTCAAAGTCATACATAAAGCTTTTAAACTTTAATAAGTGCGGAAAAAAGATTTTTAGAAAAGTAGCTGTAATTAAGTTGCAGAAAGTAATTTCTCTTTGTTCCACTTTTTGTAACAAATAAGATTCTAAATTCAAATAGAAGCTAGCAAAATTTTCCAGTAATTCAACAGCAGGTTATTGATTTCAGATTGTTTAAATAAAAGTGCTGTGCTACTTAGCATTTCTTTAAAATTGTAGTAAAACGGAGACATGTGAAGCATGCTGCCAATGATGGGAATGAATATAGGTTTAAAAAGGTCATTTCAATAATAACAATATCTGTGAATATTATGTAAAACCAGTATGTTATCAAAGAGAAAACTGATAGAAGTGCACAATATTTTAAAAAGAAAAGTTTAAACTGATTATGTTAAATTTCCTGCTATGATTATTTTTCTTTAGTAAGTATGGTAAATGTTATGAGAAAACTGTACTAGACAATTTTCCCTTTTTGATTCTGTGTAGGTAGCTTTCTTTATTGTTTCAGCAATGACTGCAGGATATCAATGTACCTGTAAGCTGACATTAAATTGATAAGATTAGCTGAATTTTATGACACATATCTAAAAATAGAAAAATCTATGTGCTAAGAATCTGGTCAATAAAAAACCAAAATCCAACTTGTTTACCTTTTGTGATTTGACTGGGTTTTTCCTAGTGATTTTCCTTGTTTGCATTTCAAAATAAGGAAAAGACTCACAGAGCAGTTACATGAGTAATGGTTCATAGAATGGTCTGAGTTTATATATTAATATAATCTTCTCAACACTTAAGAGGTTATCCTGCACAGGCATGCTTAAATAAGGACCTAAAAATCCCTTAACCTTCTTAGGTTAAGGTCTGCACCTTATCCAAATCTAGGAATGCTTGATCAAGCGTTGGATCACCAGCATTATGTAAGGAACAAGTATTGGGGCACACATACAAGCTCCAGTTTAATAAGAATTCCTGCTTCCCTTTTGTGTAAATTTTTGCATGATCTTGCTCTAACTGCCAACTTTACCTTCCTTATTAAAATTAAGATTTGGAAACTGTATACAAGAACACAGCAGATCTGATTGTTCATTGCTTTTTGTGGAAAAAAAAAGCAAATTTTCCTATTGGATTAAACTATCAGACACCAGTGATATTTTTTCCACCTTCCTGAATCCTGGAGGTATAGTGGAGTTAAAGAATGAAATGTAAATTTAACACACAGTGCTTTGGATGCATATCAGTTCATTATGGTTTGTAGCAGAACTCTAAAAGGCCTGAGTCCTAAAATTAAAAAGAACTTGCATTTCTACCTGAAGTCATTGTTTCAATCTGTATCACAGAAAGAGAGATTTGAGTCTCTCAACACTACAAACAAGCTGAGAAAATTAAATTAAGCTAAGCCACAGACTGTTATTTAAATCCTTTCTAGTATTTTTTTTTAGATGACCTGTGTTCAAAGGTCTGAGTGCTTATCTGGAGTCTATCACAGATCAGTGATGCAGTCTCCTATTATGGTTTCATTTGCTACATAGTAGCTTATACATGACAGATATTAGCTTACATATTTTTAAAGTTACATGATTTTGTAGTGACAGACAAATTTGCCATATGATTTATATAAAAGGTGACATTTCTAGAAAATAATTCTAAGGTACCCATGCAATGTGAAAAGCTGAAAGTAATTCTACTTATTCTACAAAGGTGTAAATTATTTCTACTCAATTGCCAAGTAAAGGAAATAGATTATCAAGCTGAATAGTAGCTTAACTTTTTGTGTTGTAGTGGTAATCAGCAAAACTATTCTCTGCTTACAAAATCAACAGCATTGTGTCCTATGATAAATAAGATCTGAATAAAATCTCTGTGATTTATTTAATAAGATTTATTTTCTTTAACATGCACTGTAACTATATCTGTTGGATGCTTTGGTTTTATACCTTTGTCTTTAAATTAAATTTATTGGGAAAAATAAATGCTCAATTCATTGGCAAAATTGCACAAAGTACAAGGTATTTCCAAATATTTTAAATGAAAAAGTAAAATTATAAAGAAGGTTATAATATGATTATACTATGACGATTAATAAATTGTATTATAGAATTATTATTAGAATTCATAAAGTGCTGAGAGGTTAAGAATAGTAGAACTAAGATGTTCAGACAACTTTTTTTTGTCCACCTAGTGTGTGCACAAAGAAGATAGTCTTTAATTACATAATTATACTATTTTTTTTCTCTGAGAATAACTGGCTCTCTCGTCACAGAATAGATGATGCTTACTTATTGAGCAGCTACTCTGAATCTTTTTCTTCATTACATTTAGTGAAAGACTTGATGGTTTATTTACCGTACATTATTTAAATGCAAATCTGCTAAGGAAATGGTTGTTTTTCCATCAACTTTCCTGGAATTAAGGTTAATATAGTATCTGAAAAGAGAAATCACTACCATATGGTAAAAAAGTGAAAGAGGATGAGGAGAAATATTACTACTTTTTATAAAATAATTCACATTTGATATATTCTGAAAATATCTCAATTTAAATATGAAAAGAATTCCTCAACTATTTGATTTTCAGCAAATGGAAAAGGAAATATCACACCTTACAGTTATATTTTTTGTATTTTTATTTTATGACAGGTTCATGTGCTATTTAACAAAAAAAGAGATAAACTGAGTTACTTATAAGTATCTCACAACAGAGAGTTCTGGTTTTATCCTTTCTATAATAAAATACATTCTGGCTAACAAAAATATGTTTGACATGGAGGCCAAGAAT
Organism: Urocolius indicus; assembly: GCA_013401255.1. Lineage (NCBI taxonomy): Eukaryota > Metazoa > Chordata > Aves > Coliiformes > Coliidae > Urocolius > Urocolius indicus. Next base: position 10,467 of record WBNH01004300.1, read on the forward strand.
ATTTTTCAGCCACAGAGAAAATGGATCAAGATCCTTGTATTCATTAGGAATTGTTCAGTTAGAATAACAGAATAGTAATTATTCTGTCAGAAACTTTGATATACAGGTTTTATCTCAGATATCAACAACCTTTAGAAGGGCTCTTTCTAGGCTAGAACATACAGTGGTAAATTCATAACATATATTTCGGAGTCTTGTCCAATTAGCAATCTTTTATATGAAGGAATATATCAAAAAGAAGATTTTTTTTTTTTTCTGTATAACATTACTAAATTTAAGCAGCAAAAATAATTTCTTTCTTCTCAGACATGGCTTTCCCTGAAAAACATAGAAAACACACAGACATTCTCATCACCAGCAGCCATTTCAAAATATAAAATCTAGCAAAGTGAAAAAAAAAAATGAAAACAGAACAGTTGTTGAAGCACTTTCAAAAGGGATAGTTCTGTATTCTGTTTAAGTGTGTGTTATGAAATATAGCAGTCCTGTGCATTCGTCCCAGAAAAATCTTATATCAATCAAAAGCAGCAGTGAGGAAAATGACTTCCTCTGTATTACTAGTTAGCTATCTCTTTGTGAACTATAGGTTGTTCTCTCTGCTGATTAGAGAGCAAATTTCTTTTACATGGTGCTCAAAAAAGTAATCTAAGTCCGGCTTAATTCTCTGTTATTGTTAGACAAATGTTAGACTGTCGTGAGACAGGTTAGCTTTACCCTGCTGATTATGTGTTGTTGTAATAATAATCCTGCTCAGTACAAGAGAGAGTACAATCTGATTCTGGGTCAGGGTTTCATATTTAGCAGAGCAGCTCCCTCACTGTGATCTATTGAGAATCAGCCCTTGACACAAGCTTTTGTGTGACCAATAAGGCCAATTGCATCCTGGGATCCATCAAGAAGAGTGTGAATGGCAGGTTCTTCTCCTTCTCTACTCTGCCCTGATGAGGCTTCATCTGGAGTTCTGTGTCCAGTTTTGGGCTTCTCAGTTAAAGAGGGACAGAGAACTGCTGCGTCCAGCACAAGGCCATCAAGATGATCAGAGGACTGGAACATGTTTTATATAAGGAAAGGCTGCAGGAACTGGGGCTGTTCAGTCTAGAGAAGAGGAGACTGAGTAATATTTACAAACATCTGAAGAGTGAGTGTCAGCAAGTTGAGACATCAGTTTTTTTCTATGGTAGCTAGTAAGAGGACAAGGGGTAATGAAATGAAGTTGGAACACAAAAAGTTCCATTTAAATGTAAGAAAAATCTATTTTACCATGAGGGTGATGGAGCACTGGCACAGGCTGCCCAAAGGAGTTGTGGAGTCTCCTTCCTTGGAGGTCTTCAAGACCAGTCTGGACATGTTCCTATGCCACCTGATCTAGGTGAACCTGCTTCTGCAGGGGGGTTGGTCCCTTCCAAACCTACCATTCTATGATTCTATAAAAAACTTGTTAGTTCTTTGCATTGCTTTTAGCAATGAAATGCTCAGAAAAAAACAATATCGCAGTCAATATTAGCTCACAATTCTTCATATATCTAATAACCTCTTCCCAAAATTGTCCTTTTGTTCCTCAAAGATTTGGTTGTGAAGTTCAATTGACTGTAGCAAACAATTCTTATTGTTATATCAATTTCCACTTTTTCTGTAAGATTAGGCTCAAAGGTTCACGGAACGTTCTTGATACTAATTTTTCTTCAAAATCTTTATTATGTTGGCTCCGATGGAAGCATCTGCAACAGTGAAGTGATTTAAAGCAGAGAATGAGATATTATATCTTCTCATGGAAAAAAAAACTTCCATAACTTATTGAAAGAGAGACAAACGTACCTTGAATTTTTTAAGCACAAAAGAAGATCCTTCAGAATTGAAATCTGAATTTGACCAATTTGTGTGGTATTATACTGAAGTATACATCCCTAAAGCACCACAGAAAATGCAGTTGAGAGAATATTATTCAAGAGGTATCATAATTCCAAAATTTTCCTATTTCATAAAAGTACTTACTAAATTGGTAGATAGTGGTCACCATTATAGTTTTCTAATACTAAATGTACAGTGCCAGGGAAGGGGCAAGAGACACAAATCACAGTTGAAAAAAGTCACTCACATGGTAGAAAATAATTTTTCATACTGATGATATTGCAATACTGGATCAGATGCCCAGAGGACTGTCATCCTGGATGATACTATAACCTGACAGGATAAAACAATGCAAAAAACTCCTATCACAGTTTGCCCTAATTTGAGAAAGAGATTAGACTTTCACAGGTCACTCCTAACATAAATTATTTAACGACTCTGTAACTAAGTTAATAAAAGGAAACATATGCAAGGATGAAGCGTTCTTCTTCTTATAGCTATTGGTATATTGTGACTTTTTAATTATTTTTAAAAAATTATCTAATTGAATTTAAATCTTTGTGTTTCTAGAATTATTTATAAGCTGTTTTGAAATGTAAACATTTAGTTTGGAAAGACTCTGCAAGCATAAAACACTATATTTAAAGTAGTAAACAAGGGATTATGGTCTAACAGAATTATCATGAACAGTATTGTTTTTAACAGTATTTGTAAGTTTAATTCCCCGTGCACTGATTTGACAATTTAGCCCATAAAGTTAGATGATGCTCATTTTACATTCTGACAGTTACACCTTGTATGAATCATGTAAGAATAAAAATTCCGCAAAATCAAAAGTGATGTCAGCATAATAGAAAGAAGAAATTCTTGGAGATATTTCTGTTATCCAATACAAAACACTATTTGAACTGCATTTAATGTTCATTGACATCTTACAGTGCTGTCTGTCCTCGTCCTGGTTTGGGCTATGATGGGGTTAACTTTGGTGAGGAAGTAGGAGGGGGTACAGCATGGGCAGCTGACCTAGGCCAGCCAACAAGTATTCAATACCATACTGATGTCAAGCCTAGTACATACAGGTGTGGAGCTGCTGTGAGGGGCCCAGCAGAACCGCAGGTTTGGCTGCTGGTTGGGAGCGGTTGTGTCAGTTCCCCAGTTGATGAGCAACTGTGGCACACACCATTCCTTTTATATGTCCCCTCATTTATTGTTACAATTTCCTGAACTTTTTCTTCTTTTTGTTCTATTAAACTGTTCTTATTTCAACCTACATGGGCTTTTCCCTTTTCTCTGGTTCCCCTCCCCTTGTGGCTCTTTGTCCCCGGCTGTACAAAACCACAGGAGCCCTCAAGCAGATGTCTGAGAAACTAAATTTTCTTCTGTTAAGTCCTGCCTCTTCTGTCACTACTGTAAGGATTGTATTCAATACCATACAGATATCTATGTGTAGGCAATGGATGATACATTTTCGCTGAGTGAACTGAAAGATTTCTTGAATTAATCGGTAAAACCTTTTAGATTTTATTGCTGAATCACAAGAGACAAATTTTACTAGCATGTCAAGGTGGTTAAAGTGCAGACATGAAGTGCTTTATGCTTTTTTTTTCTAACAGTCTAGATTTCTATTATAATCCTGAAAAAAAAAAGACTGACCATCATAGCTATCATCATCTTGCAGCTGAAACTTCAGAACCATAAGGACATTAAGATTGCCTTGTTCAATATCTTAAGGTATTATTTTATAACCAAGGAGCTACTGTTTTTATCTTCTCTGTCACTTGTTCCTTGATTTTCCATGATTTTCTCTCTACAAACCTTCAAGACTTCTCTGCTCTTAGAAGCCAAAACCAACATCTGCACATATAGAGGGTCGACATCAAAGAATAAAGAGGACAGTTGATTAACTTACTGCTTTAAGTCCTGCTTGTTTGAATAATTTTTGTCAGTGGTTAAAGAAATCTGTTTTATCATCATCTATATGGGTGTAAGTCAAAGTAAAATTTTGCTCATCCTAACAAAGTCAAATAATATTCCTTTAGTATCAGACTTTATCCTTCTATTAATTGTCATCATTCTGTCTGAAACACTAGTTTTGTCTTCAACAGCTGTTTAACATTAAACATCAATTAATTAATAATATTTAATAATTACTTCTATGAATGTACAGTTAAATATTTACAGTAAGTACTATTGGTTAAAAAAATCTGCAGAAACAAAAATTTCATATCTCAGTTGGCAAGAATAATTAATCTTTCTCTATTAAGTTGATATGTTCAAAACTCCTTTTAAAAATAAAAATACTTCATTTGATTGTCTCAAAGTGTTGGTTTATTTTGAAGTAACTGCCAATATGTGAACCATTAAAATGATGTGAATTAACCCAAATAGCTATTTAAAAAAAAAAAAAAAAAAAAAACCAAAACATTGAAGTAATTCTTTTTACATTGACTTAAGACAATTATATTTCCAGCTGTTCACTGGGACCTGAAAATGAACAAAAAAAAGTGAATATTTGCATGATATTACTCATTTGCATACAAAACATATGAGTAACAGAACCATAAAATTACTTGCTCCTTACTGCAGAAATCTGTATAATTGCACAATTTTCCTGAATTTTAGATGCATTTCCCATGATTTTATAAGCCATAATATTCATTATTCTATACTGAGTAACCAGACATATTTTTTTCATGACTTTTTGCAGACATTTTGAAACCTCAGAACTCTTACGCTTATGAAGAAAAAAGTTGCATAAAATGGTAATCAAATTGTCCAGTTAAATGTATACTCTCTGCTTCTTCAGTATAATGGTTTGGCAGAACATTCCTTTGTCTGATGCTGCAGTTATTTTGAGCTTTTATTATAGATTTTATGTTTTATTTTTTCTTCCTTAAAAGTTAACAGCAATTTTGTGAGGTCTTATATTTCTTAGTGATAAATTTTAAAAAACATTTGAGCACTGGAACAGGCTGCCCAGCTGTGTTGAGTAGTCTCTTTCTCTGAGGACATTCAAAACTCACCTGGATGAGTTCCTGTGTGACCTACTGTAGGTGGTCCTGCTCTGGCAGAGGGGTGGGACTAGATCTTTCGAGGTCCCTTCCAATCCTTAAGATTCTGTCATTCTGTGTTAATACAAGCAATATTAATCTAGAAAAATTAGACCTTTAAATAGTAATTTACAAAACTATGGAAAAAAATTAATAGGTTTCCATGCACACAAAATATGTTTTTATGGGAGTTTGTCAATTATTTCCCAAAATGAAAAGAAAGAAACCTGAGTATGCTGCAGAAAAGATGTTCTCACAGCCCTTGAGAAAGGACTGGTATCTAACTGTTCAGACTCTCACAGAAGCTGTGAGATGTGTGACATTTTTAATGAATTTCCATACTTATTCATTAAATAATGTACAAAAGGGAAGGGAAGGGAAGGGAAGGGAAGGGAAGGGAAGGGAAGGGAAGGGAAGGGAAGGGAAGGGAAGGGAAGGGAAGGGAAGGGAAGGGAAGGAAAGGGAAGGGAAGGGAAGGGAAGGGAAGGGAATGCATCAAAAAGCAGTGAAGATAGTAATGAATACGAATACTAGTGATTTTAAGAAGGAATGAATAAGAATTGAGATGATTCTAAAGACAATGGAGAGATGAAATGGTCCTATTTCTTAGCCTTTCTTGTTGCAATCAATTTTTATAAATATGAGAACATTACTAGAGATCATTAACTGCAACACTGGAAATCTTTCATCTGTTACTCATCATACATGATTCTGGTCCTGACCCAAGTTACTTTCTGTTTAGAGCACCATAAATCATGGTTTTGTATTTCTGTTATCAAGGACTAAACTAGCCTCAGATAAAAACCAATACAATAAATCTCTGCACGTATTCTTTAACCCAGCAGTGAAGAAATTGATACTTTAGCCATTACTAAGGAATAGTGAAGAATCCACTATCAGGATTGCAAAGAACACTTGGCTGCAGAATTTGCACTGAATCGTTAGTTCCAATAAAGTAATGAGATATTGTACTAAAGGATTCATCTATGGCTTTTTGCTTCAAGGCAAATAAATTCAGTCTCCACTGGCATAGGGCAAATATCTTTAAGAAAGACAATGTTATGAAGATCAATGTTAATTACTGAAAAATATATCTCTACTTGATAAAGGTGATATTTAATTTAGTATTATTTGCACTACCCTGATATCCAGAGATTCCATTCTGTTTGCAATGTCAGGTTCCACGCACAGTGTAAAGGCTATTAGTCTTTACCATAGAATCTATGTATTAGCAAAAAATGGCAGTGAAAAAAAATATGAGACATAGAGACAGTCATTACAAGACAATGCAGTATAAAGGAATGTAAGTAGGATTCTGGCATTCAGTCCCAAGAGTTGAATCCAAATCACCTAAGCATCAACAAAACCTTCATAACAATCTATGTATGATACTGAGAACAGGAGGTTATTATCCTATCTAAGAACTGAATGTATATTTGTTCACATGGCACCTACAACCATGTTAAAATATACAAATGTGTCAGCTTTTTTTCTCTTTCTGCAAATTCAACTACTTCTTCACTCTCATGAGCATTCATCCTGTACCATTTTCAGTGTAGTAAAGACCTAAATAATTTAAAATAATATTTCATTACAATACAATAATATTTAATTTCATTTTTGTGTTTGTCTGGAGTTTTTTAAGTGAAATCCATGGCATAAACAGCATAGGATGATGTGAAGCTTTTATTGTCAGTTGTTTCAGTGGCCTACATAAGTTATTCAAAGTTTTTAGATTAAGATATGTATTTTTAGATTAAAATATGTATCTCAAGTTTATAACTGCAAATCTTGTAAGACATAGCAACATGTATTCCCTCCCAGTGTTTCATAAGATGTAGATCATATGCAAAATGACCTATGGAGTTAAACAGTAAGTTTTCATTGCATCCTAATAAGAAATTTTAAGTCTGGCTTTAAAATCACACTGAAGTAAAGGAAATCAATCAGTCAACCAATCAACCAAACCAATCCAAACAACCAACCAAACAAACCAAACTAAACCAAATAAACCAATTAATAATCTTATTATATCTCTACAGTTAAAGATGTTCTCATTTTTTTTCATTTCATCATCAAATCATTTTAGTGTCATCTAACTGCTTAATCTCAGAAACAAAAGCAGTGAAGAGCCATTCATAGTATAATCCAATATTAGTATACAATTCTATTCATTTATATAATATTTCTATCTTTGATTAAAAGGATCATATCCTAGAAGTTTAAACCAAACATAATATTACTGTGAAATCTGGGGAAGTTATTAATTATGCAAAGCTGCTATCACTGTGCACTACCAGCTATGTAGATTTTTCATAGGGAGAAAACACAAGGAAAGAAAAGTAGAAAGACATTTTATTATAAAAACAATACAGATTTTTGAAAAAAATACTTGTGGACAGCTTCCTTCAAATAATCAAAAACTCTATTCCTAAAATCAATGCTAAAAGCATCATCAGAAACAATGTTATAAGTGTTCAGACAGCTTTTTGCCCATGTCCGATCATTACCCATCTCCGGAGGGCCTTGCTAGTCTTCTAGTGAAGCTAACAAGATAAAAGAGAATGATTTTTTTTCTATACAAAGCTGTTAAATGAGAGCCTTTGATTCCACTTTGAAACAATCTCAGATACCATAACTTTCTCTTATTTTCTTTCTTTTTGTGTGACAATGTTTATAGTTTCCCCTGTTGTGGCTGAGAGGTCACTCAGTGAAATTTCCAGACTCTCCTTGATAACAAATACAGCACTGATGGATGTTTGTTGTTTGCCATAGTGTCTGTGACTTACTGATTTTTCCAATGCTCTGTCTTATATTTTGACATATCATTCAGAGCTCATGCATAACAGACCTTTTGTGTAACTATGTTGCATTATATATCATTTCCTTTCTTGAAGGGGTAATGTGGACTTTTTTCTGCTTACAGAAATATGTTTTCATTTGTCTTTGGAAACATCAGTCATCTCCTGCAGGATAATATAAAATACACCCACTTCTTGCATCATTTGTCTTAGAACTACTAATTTCCTTCTTACTTTACTTCTTTTCAATTATCATCTATCTTTTACTCTCAACAAAGATAATAAATATATTTTTATTGCCGTTTCTACTTATTCACATGGCCTTCCCTTACACTGAGCTCTAAAAGGAGTTGATATTTCTCAGTATGTTTTATCCAAATCTCTTACATGTTAGGTGTTTTTTTATCTGTCATTGGCAGCTTTTGACAAACATTTTAATCTAACATTGAAGGAAATGAAAATAATCTTATTATTATCTTATAATAATGGTAGACTATGTAAAAGGAAGACTAGGAGAATCCACCTTTTAACCCTCACTAGAATATTTACTGGTCCATTAAACCTTAAGTCTCTGAAACAAATATTTCCATAGTTATATACTTAGTATATTGTCACACCTAAACCAGTGTTTGCTAAATGTTACCTATTTCTCACAGGCAGAAAATTCTATACTTAGTCCTGTTTGGAAATCACGAGTACATTCTTCTCAATTTTTTTAACATATTGTTACCAATTTTACAGTAGTTTTTGAGCAAAAGAAAATCTAGGATTGTTTGAAATAAAATATGAATTAACTTTAAGTCATATTTTTCCCTTAGGGACAATACTCATTGTTCCTAAATGTTAAAGAGTTGAGAAATTTACTTAAATTCTTCCCATTTCTAAAAAAAAATCTAATTTGTATAATAATTTCTCAATAGGATCATTAAGAGCATTCAAAAATGTTTAAATGTAGCAACAGTAGTAATATAATATGTACACTATATATTACATAGCTGTAATTATATATATGTGTATTAGATATATAATATCTATGCAATGCATATTTTGTATATCTACATATGTATAACATAATTATGAAGACAGAAAACACATATTTGTATACAACAATATATATTTATACATCATTCCTTTAATACATATGATCCCTACCTTGACTGTAAATCAAAACCTACAATTCAGGTATAATGGACACTGTGTGTGTGTGTGTGTGTATGTGTGTGTGCATTCAGGTATTACATGGGGCACCAGTGGTGTCACCTCTGATCCTGCATCACCTACTTCCTCCGCTCAAGCTACTCTCCCTCTCCTAAGTCCCTCTTATTATTTCTGACTGTGAAGCCCATCTCATTGTGGCAATTATTCTCTGATATTTGCAAATGTTAGTACAGGTAAAGAACTCAGAGTTGTTTGAGAAAAGGTCCACACTTTCCAAAATACATAAGCATTTGACCAGCAGTTTGAGAGAATTTGTTAGAAAACTGGAGCAGAGAACCCACATGTGGCTGCAAGAAGAAAAAAAACTAAAGCTACTTAATACTATTTTGCTTTAAGTTTCATAGAAAATTAGAAACAATATTGAAATCTTTTAAAAGATTATAGCCTTTTAAAGAAAATAAGATTAATGTAAAAGGATACAGGTAGTTTTATTGATACTCTGATAGCACCAAAGAGATATCTTTGAAATTAACTTAGTATGAGGAAGCAACCAGAACTGCAACATTTACTGGGAAATTATTAATTTACCTTACTGTTTGGGGCTTGTTTGCTGTGGAGTTTTTTTTCTATCTCAAAATGATGCCTTTGGAAGAAAATAAAAAGTAGAGTGGGAAAGTTCATAAGCACTTCATAGTAAATAGCAGTTTCTGTATATGTTGTCCAGTTCATTGCAAAATGGAAAGATTACAGAAAGGTACTTCAGTTATGATTCACTTCTCAAAGATGTTTTACACAGCAAGAGATTTAATGAGTTCATTCTCCTCAACAAGAAGAAAAGAATGTTAAGGTACAGCTTGACCAGAAGCTATAAGCAAGTGCACAGTGAACAAGTTTCTAATAGTGGGCAGTTTTTTAATCTAGGAGAAAAGAGTACAATAAGATACACTGCATGGAAAATAAAACTAGAGGATGAAAAATCAAATGTAGGAAAGAGTCTTCTACAGTAGGAACAGTTTAGCATTGTAATAGCTTATCTATGAATCTGGTATGATCTTTATTGTTTGAGCTTTTAAATTGAGACTGACGAGAAAAAGTGCATTAGATTTCTAAGTCTGGGCCTTTAAGAGACTTATTTCTAGGCTATATTAGAAATGAATTACATTAATCATATTCTCACCTATCCTTACAAACCTATTCCATACAAGAAGACATATAGGTAGGGAAGTTGTTATAATTAAATTAGTTAATATGCTTGCCATATGAATGGTAAAACATTTATATACAAGTATAGCAATGTTAGTAATGCAAATTTATGGTCTTCAAACCTTAAACACAGATAGGCAAAATAAAGTTGTTTTATTTAGCAGTATACCTTATATGCATACACACTGATGAAGATCCTCCATATGTCTTTAACACGTAGAAATAATTAAAAATGTGATTATATTTCTTAAACATACAAAACTTTGAACAAAATAGGAACAAAAGTTATATTGGACATGCAGACTGTGACTCATTCCAAAAGCCTTATAAAAGAACCATTACTGACAGGAACATATTAATCCATTTTTAAAACAATTACATTCAAACTATAACATGCTTTGTCAATAGAATCCTTGGTGAAGTCCATGCCACCTTAATGTCAGTGACAAAATCAAGTTTATGAGTCGGCAAACCACAGTATCTTTTGTTACACAAAGTGAAAAAAGAAGAAACAGACAAGACCTTCATTGAATCAGAATTCAGTTGCCACTGCACTTTGCGATGTAAGGTGAGGAAGAAAGTGGATTTTTCTATTTAATTTTTTTTTCCAAGATAATTCTTTCCCTTTCCTCTGTGCTTGCCAAATACCAGTGTCTTTCTGTTTGTTAGGCATCTAGAAGTCACCGCTTCTTTTCAGTAGGTGAGCTAGGTATATATTTAATTTGAAACATTACTCCTTATTAAATTGTTGGATTATTTGCATATGTTTTGTAAGTTGGTGGTCCATTAGCATTGCTTTCTATACTATATGAAGAGATGGAGCCGTTACATGAACCTGATAGTTACAACCTGCTGCTTCAAAGCGCTTCTCTGCCTCCAGCTTATTGGAGCTAAGGAACAGCTCACAGGGCTGTGGGCAAGTTCTGTGGATACCAAAGTACTGCACCTGAAACTTCATCTTTCCTGTCTGCCTATGAAACATATCCCCAGAGCCTACAGATGCAGATCTTCTTGGTTTGACCATTTTAGACAGCTAGAGGTAAATGGGGAGAAGTTGGTCTAATATGTCAATTACCAAAGAGCCAAATAAATCACTGCAGTAGGCCAGATGGTTCTATTCTTCCACTGCCATACTGAGTTTCCTATTTAATTGCAAAATTTCTATTTGAGCAATTCTGGAGGGAATACTTACAAACTTCCAGATAAAACTATGCAGGTGTGCATCTGTTTTGACAGCCTCAGGGTTTAAATCAAACAAGGATGTTGTAATGAGACAAGACAAATTTGAGAGAGTAAGCACTGAGAGAATAATAAATAGAGTGACACTGTACAGCATCCTGTAAAATGTTATTTCTTGGTATTTAAAATGTTTTAAATAAATATTTAATAATTATAAACTAAATCCCAAACCTGTTTAAAATATTTCTTAAAAAAAATAAGCTCACGATGGTTGAACTCGACAGGAACAGATAATCAGAGCAATTACAAATATAGTGTGAACAGGCGGTAGTTAACTAGAAACTATAATAACTTTTAAGAGAAAGACAAAGAATCTCATAATCTAATTCAAAGATCACAATGAAATTTATCTCTATGATGATAAAACAAATATTAAACAGGCTTATTATTTCAGCTCATGTAATGGAAACTTTTATTTATTACAAAACTATTAAACACAGTTCCATTTAATTTGCCTGATCTGTAATCCCATCCTACAGGGTGCTCTAAACAAAGGCTAGGAAACAAGATCACCATTTTGTACTATCTTATAACTGAGAAATCCCTTTATACATAGAGATACAATATATGCAAGGACAAGAAGCATAGATTTTAAACACAATATTTGCAAAATAAAAGACACACAGGCTTTTACAAATTCAAACAGCACTTTTTGAAATGTTAGAACTGCTCAAATTAATCTTCAGGAATTTTAAGGTCACTTTAATAAAGTGAGAAAGGAAAACACAGACCTTGTAGTTTGAATCAACATTCTTTGAATCTGCTTTTCAATTAGTTTCATGATTAATGAGCATCAATAAATAGCCGCATGAAAGTAGCTAGACTTTCCTAACTGAAAATTAGGAATGGAAAATGAATTAGAATGGAAAATAAGATCAATCTGGAATTTTATCATTTCATTGTTTTATTAGAGACCACCATATTAGAAACTGATGCACTTAAGAAATGCAAGGTGTAGTAAATCTAAAGCTGTATCTATCTCTGTATTTTGACAACATTGAATGTCTATTCACTTCTCAGAGGAAACAGAGTTGGCAGAGAGGGAGTGACTGCAGTTCAGAAATCAGTGCCCATCTACTTTTTTACACTTCAAAGAAAATATATTGAAAGACTTCTAACTGGAACAAAGAGTGACAGAGTAATGGCACTTTCATCACATCTCTTCCATAAAAGCAGACTAGTTTTGAACCTCGAGCAAGATTTGGTGCTATTGCTATTTATAGAGAGAATACAATTTGCTAAGGTACACTTTCTCATGGAAATTCACAAGGACTTACTATTATACATGTAACTAATTTAATTTTAACTCATACCACTGAATTGAGTTATTATGTCCTTAGATTCATAGAATCATAGACTTTTTAGTTGGAGGACATCTTTAATATTATCAAGTCCAACTAATAACCTCACAGTTAAGTCCATCACTAAACTAAACCATATCCTTCAGCACTTCATGTATGTCTTTTATAATATCTCCAGGGATAGTGACTCTACCACCTCCCTGGGCAGCCTGCTTCAATGCTTAATAACCTGCTTGATGAAAAAGTTCTCCCTAATGTCAAATCTAAACCTGCCTTGGTGCATCTTGAACCCATTTCCTCTTTTACTATCATTCATTACTGGAGAGAACAGATTCAGTCCCACCACACTACAAACCTCCTTTCAGGTAGTTGTAGAGAGTGATCATGTCTCCTCCTAGACTCCTCTAGGCTAAACATCCCCAGCTCCCCCAAGTTATTCCTCATCAGGCTTGTTCTCCAGACACTTCACCAGCTTTCTTGCTCATCTCTGGCTATGCTCCAGCACCTCAATGTTCTTGAAGTGAGGGGCCCAGACCTGAATACAGTACTCAAGGGACAGCTTCATCAGCACTAAGTACAGATGTCCTGCTGGTCACACTGTTTCTGATACAAGCCAGTATGCCATTGGCCTTCCTGGTCACCTGGGCATGCTGCTGGCTCATATTCATCTGGCTCTCAATTAACACCCCAGGTCTTTTTCTGCTGTACATCTTTCCAGCCATACATCCCTAAGCCTGCAGCATTGCCTGGGGTTGTTGTGTCCCAGGTGTAGGACCCAGCATTTGGTCTTGTTGAACCTCATTCAGTCAGCCTCAGCCCATTGATCCAGGCTGTCCTTGTCCCACTGAAGAGCCTTCCCATCCTCAAGCAGGTCTACACACCTGCCCAGATTGGTGTCATCAGCAAATTTACTGAGGATGCTCTCAATCCCCTCATCCAGGTCACTGATAAAGATGTTAAACAGAACAAGCACCAGCACTGGGGCCTGGGGAAAACCACTGGTAACAGACTGCCGATGGATTTAACTCCAGTACGAATTTCTGGCCCTGGCCATCCAGCCAGTTTTTCAGGCTATATTTCCTGACTTCTGTTTAACTTTAAAATTGCTATGTAAACATCATTGCCAGTTGTTTTCCTCTCCTAAGAAAGAATAATTATGTTTTCTTTTATTATTATAATACTCTAATTTATTTCTTGTTCTAGATAGTTTTGATTTTGTAACTTAGGAGTGGTTTTGGTAAGGACAGTCTTCCCTCGAGGCCAATATTTTACTATTTAACAGTATTGCAGTGATAAGTGAAGTAACAGATTTTAATATCTGAAGATGACTACACTTACTTCTATAAAAAGACAGCAGAAAGATGTTGCAGTGCAGAAATAAGATTCTATTATCCAATACTTTGACTTTGTTTGACCTTGTTTGACCATTCTATGATTCTAAGATGACCCTACGATGACACAGATTTGGATTTCAACTAATGTGGTTGAAGGTTTTCTTCAAAATCAGAGAAACTGTCAACAAAACACTAAACAAATATCCTTTTTTCCCATTCCACTAAGAAAAGAGCTCAATCTCTCTAAAACAGTGTATAATATAATATGAAAAGATGGGAAAATAATTTTCATGATTTGAAATCACAATGTTTAGCTACCAATAGAAAAATGTTATCAGCTAATAAATCACAAAATGACATTGCCAGGACATAGCTACCAATATGTGTTAAATATGCCTTACTATTTTATTTAAATGAAGATGAAGTTCTCCAATTTTTTGAAAGATGATATATTTTTTATAAAAAAAATTTAAATAAAATTATTTCAATGAATCCAGATGTATTATATTCACAATAGTTTTATTTAATACTTTGTTTTCTGCATGGAACTTCAATCCTTTTGAAAAGGTGGCTAGAAAGATCATGATTTAACTCACTGTAATATTTACACTCAAAAGTATACAAGGAAAAATGAATTTTTCCTTTAAATGACAGTATTTTTCAGAGACAACAATAAATTGTTAGAGGTCATAATTCTGGTTATTGAAATTAATTTCTTTAAATAAAATAGTGAATACTATTGTTATTTCTTCACAATATTTATTGACATATGTCTGTAGGAAGAGTTGAAATAATATTTTATGCTTATTTTTCTACATTTCTTTAGAATATTACAGTATTACATCTATAGTACATAGCTACCTGAAAAGAAGTACATTGTTTGCAGAATTGCTTTCCCTAATATTAATGTTTGTTCTATGAAGCCTTTAAGATTCTGAGATCAATATCTCTTAAAATCTTTCCTAACAGTAGATTTATGCCTTGGAAGACATTTTATTAAGTAGTACACTTACAACTTATATTTTACTATATATTTGACTCATCTTGATTTAGGCTATCATTGGTAATAACATTTCCTCAATAAATTTGTCCAGGATCCTAACAGAAAAAACTGTAATTGCATAGCAAAAAAGCAAACTCATATCTCTAACAAAGTCCTTTGATAAATTATATGCAGAGTGGTTTACCTTATTTCCCTATTCATTACTTTTATTCACAATAATCAACATTTAGGTGATCATAAGATATTTGCCTGAAGATAACTCCTTTTCTTTCCCATCTTTTATTAAGAAATTATTTAATTTAGTATTCTCTGCCATGAGAAATCTGAATTAAAGGGATATTTTCACCAACACTCTGAGACTTGTATTTATGTTCAGTAGAAGTCTGAATAAGAGAATTGAACTTCAGATAGCTGGTTCCAAACAGAAACTGAAACCTTACTAAAGTCTAAAAAAATTGTATCTTTTCAATAGATCTGGAAAAAAAAAGGAAAGAGAAGATTCTCATTTGGAAGTCTAAGTAGCACAAAGTTAAGAAAATAAATGCTTCAAGCCTATGCTCTTCCAATAGAGAAGAATAATAAACTGACAATTGACAATAAAAGAAAAAAAAAACCAAAAATAATTTATTTGAGTATGTTATGTCAGATTTGGCCAGCATAATATATTTCATTGTGTTATAGAACATTACTTTGGTTCATATATGGGGATAAAGTTGGTGTAAAACTATTGAATAGTTGACTCATTTTTTATTTGCTTCAAATCAGATTCAGTGGATTCTGTGCCTTCTGACCGTTGCTTACCCCCTTCCCCTCAAGCTTCATATTTGTTCACACCATAAAATACTATTGCAGAATTTGTCTTTTTTAACAAATGCAGACTTTTCTGTAAAACACCTCAAACTAGATCTGAACAGGTCCTATAAAAGTTTGTCATATATTAATTACTTACATCATAGAATTGTTTGGGTTGGAAGGGACTTTTAAAGTTCATCCAGCCCACGCCCCATGCAATGAGCAGGGACACCTGCAAGTCAATCAAATTGCTCAGAGCACTATCCAGGCAGATCTTGAATGTTTCCAGGGATGGAGCATCTATTAGGTCTCTGGGCCAACAGTTCCAGTATTTCACCACCGTCATCATGAAATGTTGCTTACTTACATGTAGTTTAAATCTATTTTCTGTTAGTTTAAAACCACCACTCCTTATCCTAATGCAACAGGCTCTGCTAAAAAGTCTGTCTCCATCTTTGTTATTAGCCTCCATTAAGTCTTGAAAAGCTGTATAAATCCCCCTGGAGTCTTCTCTCATCCAGGGCAAACAACTCCAGCTCTTAGCTTGTCTGCATAGCAGAGGTGCTCCAGTCATCTAATCATTTTTCTGAGCCCACTCTGGAGGAGCTGGATTCACTCCAAAAGGTTAAAGTCTTTCCTCTGCTGACTCCAGAGCTGGATGCAGCACTGCAGGTGGGGTCTCATCAGATCAGAGTAAAGATCAACATCCCCTAACCCCTGTTAGCTTCTTGCCAATGCATACACAGATTTTTGCAAACACCTAGAAGATTCTTGTCCTGTGTCTATGATAGTTGATCCTGCAAATCTGCAGTCAATGAGATCTGTGACTAAGGATTTATAAGATCCAAGACTGATTAATTTCTATTCAGAAACCAAAAATGCTTCCATCTGTATTAGTTTATTTTAATCTTTAGTATAAGGCAGTTGTATAACTTCAAAGGTTGTTTTGAGGAAATAATGAGAACAGAGTGGATGAGAAAATAAACCAATTTAACTTTATAGCTTGATGTGCACTGCTTAAGCTGATTCTATTCTTAGATGTTCAAAACTCTTACAGAAGGAAGTTTTCCTTATGTTTAAGTGGAATTTTTTGTGTTCCAGCTTTTGTCCATTACCCCTTGTGTCTAGATTACTTGAACAGACTAGGACATCTGTCAGGCTCAAACAATTCATTTAGTAACAATTTTGTGTTCAAGGCACCTGAGTGGAAGCCTCACTTGGCATTGAGTGATTGCAACTGAAGCATGGAGCAGTGTGAGACCATACAGCTTGCTATCATTCTACAAAACACTCCATTCCAAGGACACTTTAAGAAAACACAGGAATACAATTTTCCTTTCCTTATGAATATACTGGATCCAAAAAGATGGTTGAAAGCTATGGTGGGATTGATTTTTAAAATTTTGTTGTTTGTATTTTTACTAGTGAGGACTCAAAACTACACTATTTGATACTCATTGCAGGTCCAAATCCTAGTGAACTCAGCAAGCGACAATAAAAACATGTGAATTGCTACAGGAGTTCAGAAAAAGAGCACTCTGAACAGCAAGAAAAAAAATATAAGAAGCTTCAGCACAGGCATTCTTAGAGGTCAGAAGCCCTTAAAGAATCATAACTGCATTTATTTATCTTTTTAAAAATGTGACGGTACAATGTATCTGAGACAGAGATTAGACAGCAGCCAATATGGTGAATTACAGAGCTTGCAAACACTGATAATAAATGAAAACATTAAAACACATCTGAACAGAAATGGAAAACATATATGAAAGGTTTGCATAACTAATATAAAGAAGGACCATATTTTATAGGATTGTTCATGGTCATGTTTAAGTCATGAACCAAATACTAGTTAATTTCAGTACCTGTAATTTTATCCCCAACAAAAAAATTCTAGAACTTGACTAGTTTTGGAATGTGCATCTACATTTTGTCAACAAAATCTGGTGTGCTTTTTTTGAAAATCTTGTCAAAGGACCACATCAGCATTTCAGACAACCGCAGTGACTTTTAAGTTTAAATCTTTAGTGATTAAAAAATAAAAATATTTGGCTTTTTGGTAAAAAGTTTTAAGTCATGCTGGGCACTTAAGGGACTTCAGAATGCAATAAGGAATTCCTACTGTCTTACTATATCACCTGACAGCTGAACAGTTCAATCTGCTTGGTATAAGAGATAAAATTGAACAAAACTACTTTTACGCTGCACATTTTAGAATTATTATTTCACTAGATGGTCCACAATGTTTCCCAGTGCTATAAATTATTCGGCAGATATACAGCTTTGTGGCCAGTCAGGCAATGGAACAACTCGTCTTGAATGTCATCCCTGAAAATATGAAGGAAAAGATGGTTATCAGGGCAAGTCAACATAGATTCACCAAGGGAAGATCCAGTTTGACCAACCTGATGCCTTCTATGAATGCATAACTGACTGGCTAGGTGAAGAGAGAACAGTAGATGTCATCTACCTTGACTTCAGCAAGGCTTTTGACACTGTCTCCTGTAACATCCTGCTCAGGAAGCTCAGACAGTGTGGCTTGGATGAGAGGACAGTGAGGTGAATCGAGAGCTGGCTGAATGACAGAGCCAGAGGATGGTGATCAATGACACAGAATCTAGTTGGAGGCCTGTGGCCAATGGAGTTCCTCAGGGATCAGTTCTGGGGCCAGTCATTCAACGTCTTCCTCAACGATGGAGGATGACGATGAGCAGACTGAGTGTACCCTCAGCACATTAGCTGATGACACCAAACTGGGAGGACTGGCTGATTCATCAGAAGGCTGTGCTGACATTCAGCGAGATCTCAACCAGACCGAGAACTCTGCAGAGAAGAACCTCTTCAAAGACAATTGCAGAGTCCTGCATCTGGGAAGGAACAAGCCCATGCATCAGTACAGACTGGGGGTCAAACTGCTCGAGAGAAGCTCTGCAGAGAGAGACCTGGGAGTCCTGTTTGATAACTAAACATGGACTAGTAATGTGCCCTCGTGGCCAAGAAGGCCAATAGCGTCCTGCGATACATCAAGAAAAGTGTGGCCAGCAGGTCAAGGGAAGTTCTTCTCCCCCTCTCCTCTGCCCTGGTGAGGCCTCATCTGGAGTCCTGTGTTCAGTTCTGGGCTCCTCAGTCCAGAAGAGGACAGAGAACTTCAGGAGAGCATCCAGCACAGGGCCACCATGACGATCAGGGGACTGGAACATCTTTTGTATAAAGAAAGGCTGTGGGAACTGGGGCTGTTTAGTCTAGAGAAGAGTACTGAGGGGGGGATCTCATTAATATTTACAAATATATAAATGGTGAGTGGCAGGAGGCTGAGACATCTATTTTTTCTTTTGTATCTAGCAACAGAACAAGGGGTAATGGGATGAAGCTGGAACACTTGAGATCCATTCAAGCAGGTCTTTGAAGAGTCCAAAGTTGGCTCGCCTGAAACGCAGGGTCAGGGTCCTGCCTCTTCCACACAGGATCTTGAACTGTACCATCTCATGGTCGCTGCAGCCTGCCTTGCCCTGCTCATTAGTTTTTACCCATTAGCACTCAACCTGCTCCTCATCCTCACCCAGGCACAGTTCAGTACACATTAATTGTTCCCTCATATAGAGAGCAATTCCAGCTCCCCGCCTTGTCAGCCTGTCCTTCCTAAACAATACACAGCCCTCCATGGCTGTGCTGCAATCATAGCAGCTGTCCCACTACATCCCTGTGACCACGATGAGGTGGTAGCTCCACATCCGCACCCACATCTCCAGTTCCTCCTGCTTATTCCCCAGACTGTGTGCATTGGTGTAGAGGCAGTGCAGGGGCTTAGTCAAACACATAGGTTTCCCTGGATGGATCCTCCCTGATTTAGCTCTCCCTCAAGGTGGTAGTCTTCTGCAACTCAACATGGTGTGTGGATGAGCAGCACTTATCACAGCATTCCCTGTCCTGACCTGTTCTATGTTGCTTCTCACTCCACCCCTCAAGGTCCTTAGTTCAATGCTCTTTTTATCGAATTTGTTAGCCTATTCCCAAATATTCTAGTGTCCTTATGGGAGAGATGAATCCCATCCTGATCCTGTCCTATCAAGTTACAGTCCCCAAATAAGAATCTATTTTCGAAAAATCTGAAACCTTCCTTGCCGGCACCAGCCTCTCAGCCAGGAGTTCACTTGACTGTTTTTTTCATTGGTGATTTCCCCTTTATCTCTGGTAAACAGGATGAAGGAGAAAATAACCTGTGCCTCCTACCTTTCACTTGCTCCCACAAGGTTTTAAAATCCTTTTTGATTCTGGAGATATTATGTCTCGTTACATCATTCATCCCCACATGGAACAGGAGCAGGGGATAGTAGCTTGCATCCCTGACGAGCAGTGGCACTCTCTCAGCTACATCGCAGACCTTGGCTCCTGGCAGGCAGCACATTTCTCCCTACTCCTTATTTGATTGACAGATGAGTCTCTCAATGCCTCCTACCAATGAGTCACCCACCACAAGCACCTATTGCTTCTTTCTAAGGTGTCCATTACCTGTTGCTGGTGGAACAGCTGATGGTGAGTTGTTTGCTGGGATTTCCACTTCTGGAGCTTGCTCATTGAAGTCCCTTGTTACCACTGCTTCATACGTTTTTTGTAGTTGGCAGTCTGGAAGGAGAGTTTTGAAGATAAGCCCTTATCCTTCTTTTTTTTGTTACCAGGGTCTAAGGCATATTGGATTCACTGGAGGCTTGTACCTGTTTGTGGAAGCCTCTATCTCCACTTCTGCTCCTCTGATACTACAGAGTCTACCAACAGTTTCTTGCAGATATTTCACCAGGCACTGCAGTTCTTGAACTTGAGGGCACCTGTGACATATGTTTACCTCAGGAGAATAGGTCTCTAAACATCGTAAAAACTCCCTGCCCTCCACCTGGACTGAAGTATCTGTGCTAAACTGCTCTGTCTGGGTGGATGCATTGACCTTCACCAGAGTGTTGCCCACCTGAGCCTTGGCTTTAGCCCTGAGGCAAGTGCCCACCATCTTGTTAGATTGAAGCAGGAGCACTTCTCTGACTTCCGTCTCTCTGTGTGGGTCGTGGGGTCATTCCCTGGTCGCCCTGCCTATGTGAACTGCTGCACCACTCTCCTGGTCTCTTGTGCTCCCTGGGGGATGTTTAAATCCCCCGTGGTTGCTGCGGCTCCACCTCCTGGCAAGACCATTCTCTCATGAGAGCTGCTGCTTCTGGCAGCTCGCCTCCCTTCTCCTCCATTTCCCATGCTCCAAGAACCACTGGATTACCTCAATCGGCCACACAGACAAAAAGAAATGAGCCTTGCCACTACCATGTGTCCCACTGATTAAAATGATTAAGGGCAGACTTGCAGAATTTTTCAATAGTCTGTAAGGAGTCCATGTTAATCCTGGTATCTGCTTATTGAAGCTATTATGTTTTATTTATGTGGTTTTGGGCCTATTTGACTCACAAAATTGTCCTAGATTAAAGTTGTTATTTAACACTGATCTAACTAAAATGATGTAAAATGAACAGCACTTATGCTTAATGTTTTTTTGTAGGATTTAGTCCTTGGAAAAGTGTACAGACATAAGCAAAACAAATGCAACAAATTTAAACCAATTTAAACTACGCAAAAAAAATAATTGTTTCTTCTATTATGTTTGTTGCTTAAACTAGTTTAGTCCAGTCTTTTTCAGCTGGACAATTTTCATGTGAATTTTAGTGTTTCAATCAGACAGAGCTTTATCTGTAGTGTAAGAAATAATTGCTAGCAGTTAACATTGTCTCACTAAAATCAGTGTTTGTGAAATACTATTCAAAAATTATTTTTTAGTGAATTCATTAGTCTCTCTTGATCAAGATGTCAGCTGGTGCCATTCTCATTCTTTTTATTTAATCTACTGTATTATTAACTAATATTAAGATTAAAGTAAAACCAACATTTCAGGTATTTTCATATCGAATTGGTACTCTTAGAACTTGTTTGTTGGTTAGAAGAAAGTAAGCTGTTTCCACAGAGGAATCTAAATGCATTTCTCATATAATCATTTTGTTTATTCAGGTAAAATTCTTTCTGTAACTCTTATTAACTGTTCTTTAAGTGCCGTCCCACACTGAAATGAAAAGTGTAATTTTATGTCACATTTAAGCTGATACAATTTCTTTTTCCCCAGAGAGTTACATTAGTGAAAAACTTACCCTACTGAGAAGCAGGCTCAGATGAGTGTTAATGCGCAGGAGAGAGGGGCACAGGCGGGTACAGGAAAATGTCTCTTGGGGACTAGCACCATTTTACTCTTTCAGCTCTGACTTCAAGCCAATCCTGCAATGTACTCCCGAGTCGTTTTGAAGGATGAGTCACATAAGCATGAGCGCCCCCTGGCGCTGACTCTTATCTGGAAAGCACTGGTCACGATTGATGAATTTGGTCCTAATGCTAATAGCTAAACTGTGTCTGCAGTAGAGCATAGATATTGCAGAAGATCTGTCTATGTTACAGCTCCTTTCCAACATCAGATTACTCATACTCCTTAAATAAATCAATGTTATTCATGAATTGTTTTGATAAGTAAACTATGTGTTTACTGAAAAAAAAACATATTTAGAATTTTATTTGAGCTGTTTCATCAACCATTTCTATTAGTGGGCTTTTCTTTTTGAATGATAACAGTAAGCTATATAAAGAACACTGAGTGCAGAAATCTGAGGACATTTAAGTGGTTAGTGTTATAACTTATATTTATGATAGTACATTATATTTTAACATCCTTATTTTATTCTTGTATTTTTTACAAGTAAATGATTCATTTTGGTTCGATTCTGAGTTCAAAGGTTTTTTTAATATTTTCTATGTCATGTAAACTGAGTCTCTGTATGTGACCTGAGTCACAGAGTTTTGTTTAGGTACTGCTGTCTAGATCCTCCATTTCTTACTTATCTAAAAGCTCACACTCCACAGAGTGTCCAAATCTGGATTTTGTGACACCACTAGCTGGTGAATCCATATCTGACTCTTTATTCTTATATCTAAACATTCTTGATCTTAAACATGTGCAACTTCTTCTTGATATACTGCTGTGGGTTAAAACTCTAGCAGACAAGCACCACAGAGGGGCTCATAACTCCCCTCACTAACAGAATGGAGGAAGACAAAAGGAAGAATAAAACCAAGAAAACCTGGCTGTGAAGATAAACAGACACCTAAGCAACTATTTAATAAGTGAATGCAGAAGTAGAGGGAATAAAACAAGATCAATCAAGAGATGCAGAAGCAATTACTTACCACCTTCCTTGGACAGGTCAATGCCCAGACAGTTCCCAAGATAAAGACAGTTAAAGCCTTAAAGTCCTATCTTTTCCCTGCTAATACTGATATATGGTAGGCAAGGTCTGTTTGGTTTGGTAGTGTCACCTTACCAGTTGTGTCCCATCCCTGCCACCCATTAAGGTGGCCCTAATACTGTGCAAACAGTGTTCAGTAAAAGCTAGAATATTAGTGTATTATCAATATATTACTATATGTTTTATTGAAAAATATAAACACAGAACCACGTGAATTACTATGAAGGAAATTATCCCTATCCTAGATTATCTCTATCTAGCTAAGCCCAGTATTTACCTTAACGTATCCTGCATTTGAATATAAGCAACATCAGCTCTCTTGCTCAAAGAAAGAAAAGGTGCAACATCTTAATATTAAAATAAAAAACATTAACTGTATGATAGTTTGGAACTCTTTTTATTAATTACTTCTATAAAGTTCTTATGTTTCCTCTTTATTGTAATAAGTGTCTTTTTTGAAGGACAGGACCAGGTCATATAATCAGTTGAGTATATCAAAGAGTTGGGAAATGTTTTGTAGCTATAAGCTGTGCATAGGAAAGGACAGTCATATCACAGATCAGGATCTCTCAAGTAATACCTTCCAGTGCTTGCCATTGATGTAATAGTATATCTTTTGCAAATTTTCTGAAGAGGGTGTTTCAGAGAAATGTTCTTGTGATAAAATTGGAAATGCTTTTTCAACACATATTATCCTTTTCAAACACTGTAAGCTAATGCAGAATTGAACTTCAGTCTTCCATTGTACACCAGATTTATAACTGACATTCTACAATATTTCTTCTGAGTTCAAGCTCAAAAGCAGCTTATACTTTTATGCTTAGCTTGAAGAAAATCAGTGCAAACACTGCCTATCATATCTGACTTCATGAGCTAGCCTCTCTTAGCCCATAAAACTGCAATGCACACTGAGTAAATCCTTGCTGCTTTTCTTTAAACGATAAAGCAGTTTTATAATAACCTTTGTTTTTAACAGCCTACCTTCATCAGGTTTTATTTTAATTGCTTCATTAAAGTATTTTAAAGTCCATCTGAGAATCTCATCTATTCACCCTTAAAACTTCTTTCAGAGAAAACTGATTCATTTCCCTTCTGATTTCCTGTCAGGAGAGTGAATTATGTAAATGGGATGAAAAAATAATTGATTGCAAAGCTGCAAACTGGTGGAAATTTGTGGAGAACACAGGCTGGGAATATCTGAAGGCCATGAAATAATAGTGACTGTAGGGATAAACAGAGACAAGGAATAAAGATAGGGTCCAATTTCAATTAGTAGGTTAATTTTCAGCATGCACTTTGCATTTATGTAACTTCCATGTTTGGGAAGGTGGGACAAACGTTAGTGAACTTTAATTAGGAGTATAAAAATAAATCATTTTCTACTTAATTAAAAAAAAATGTAATGTTTCATTATCCAGGTTTATTTACCTTTTTGGAAAACAGCTTCTAATCATTAGCTGCAGTAAATACTGAGGTTATAATTTCTTCAAATACAACTGGTTTAGCTGATTTAACAAAATGAGAAACAAATAAAAAGTAGTCCTAATGTGCTGGAAAAGGTCTGTTTCTAAAATATGATTAAGGACTGTGTTTCTACAAAACATTCAGAATCTACTACTACTTCATATATGTGTGTATTTTATGTATATGTAAAAAAGGGAGTAGTAACTTGTAATCAGTGCACAGTTTAAGAAAGCAGCTGTACTCAGCCAGAATGAATTGAGGATACTGAAATTCCAAACTCTCCTGAGACTCAGTTTTTACTGGGAAACTTATGTACATTTTGGATGGTAGAACTGTAACTATGCTAGTAAAGAGCTTTAATCAGAAGAGCAATAATTTCCTTCATGTTTACAAATTATACATCAATTTGACATGACAGCAACATTTCCATGTTGAAACATGTGGGATTATTTGAGTGACTGTAAAATTATACGTAGATTTAGGATGTCTAATAATTTTTTTCTGATTTTTTTTCTCTCCTGTTAATAGAAGTGCAGTTTAAACAACTTAATCACCATTACTTATTATTATTTATTTTTATACCCAGGTGAATTGTGCATAGATAAAATATTGTTATAGAATTGCTGTTTCCTCTTTTTATCTACATTTTACTTATTTTCCTTCCTATTGACTCCACAACAACTGAAAATTCAAACCATTAATCATTCAAGGATGTTGATTTTTTTAATTGGAGAAAAATTTTTGAAAAAATTTGAGATTTACATTGTTCTCAAAATGCATTTTTTTTTAATCTGATTAGCAGAGAAATTCCAGCCAGACAATCTCCACTGAGAAAGTTCTGTCTAAAAGAACTGGATGTACAAATAACTTTAACTCATCAATGTACCAAGTCCAGTTTGTTTTAATAACAAACAAAACTGAGATCTAGTGCTCCTTATCCATTGTGCTGTAACCTCTGAATAAGTTTTGGGCGATTATTGATAAAGTTGATTTTCTACTTAGGGACCTAACTCATGTCCTATGTCCTATGTTTTGTCTCTTCACTGCATTCATGATGATTTCTGTTCTGAGATCAACACGACAATAATTATTCCTGAAAGCAAACTAATTCAGACCGACTCAACAAATTAAGAGTCTATGCAAAATGCAGAGCTATTTAAAGAAAAGGGAAAAAAATCAAACAAATTCCCAAAAACCCAAACTACAACAAAAAAAGCTTTCACTCTAAGATTCCAACCCTGGTTTCATGTTGTCTCAATTTATTATTTAATAGTTAAATAATCTGTGGAAATAATAACCCCTACTAAGGTAACTGAGATACTCTTCTAGTCACTACTCCTATTTCGTTCTGTTTCTCTCACTGACCCTAACAGAGTTGTTTTAATTGTGGTACCACTGCATGGAATGAACACACAGGTTGTTTATAGCCTGATAATTACGTGTGGTTTTAAGAGCAAAATCTGGGTTTCTCTCTTGTGCTTGTGGCCACATCTGATCTCTTACTATCAGGGCGGCAGCTCAACTTACAAAGCCATTACTTGCAGGGGGATAGGAACACTAATGCCTTGTTAATCATAAGGCACCTTGCTTTGCGAGTTGTAGTACCAGCAGGAATGAGAGTGATTCCAAGCGATTTTGTGAACTTGACCCAGAGGGAGATAAAAGAGTAGAATTTCAGGCTGTAAAGGTTTTGTGACCAAAATGTGAGTCTTGGTCATCTAGGTACTGTGGCATATAAGTGTCACCTAATTTTCATCTAATGTGATTTAGTCCTTACTCTGAAAGCAGAGTGGAAAAGTCAAGTCTACACTCTTCAGTTTGCATTAGAAAATTTTTATGCTATGTGCAAGATGTAACCAAATTAAAGCAAACTGACACATTAGCTTTTCTTTTCTAGATTTCTGTAATTCTAGTTTTATTATTAAATTTGCTATACAATGCACACTTGTCAGTATTTTTCTCTCCAAAACATCAGACATTTGCTGGTAAATAACTTTCCCTATCTAAAATTAGCTGCTCTAATTATAGCATCTACATCTTTGATGAGAAAAGGTCTTTTTAACTGAGTACTAATTAGGATGAATTTATTCATTGATGCTGCTATCATTTATACTTTGATGCACCTGCTAAAATAGCTATAAACATTCAAATATATATCTCTTTATTCATTTGATTTATTTAGTTGAAGAAAAAAAATGTAATCTGTAATCATATTTTGTATTTATAGCAATCTTAATGAGAAATGATATGACAATATTTTCTTCCATATTGAGACAATCTGGAAAGCACCAAGGGACATAAACTTGAAGTGCAGAACAAATATTGTAAATATACATCATTTGTAGATAGGTTGCTACCATAATTTCGTATGTAAATTATCAATAAAGAAATAGCAAAACCTTACAAAAATAACCCCAAATATCTTTTAAACTGGGTTTTAAATCTATGCAGTATGATTTTACCTTATGTCATGCAATATCACTCCACCACATGCAGAATCCTATAGCCTAGGTGGAAAGACAAAATGTCTCAGACAATCTGTCCAACATATGCAATAAGATAGACATCAGCTGTGACAAAAACTTCACTTAAAAAAAGCCATTGCTTGTTACTTTTTAGGGACAAATCACAATTACATACAGTCAATTCTCACAAACTTGATAGGGGAATGAGAACCGATCAAAGGCATGCACTCTTTTACTTAAGCAAATTCAGAAAAGCTAAGCTGAAATTCACAAGGTTTTTGCTAATGACCAAGGTTTCAGTCAGTCCTACTCCGGCACCCTACTTCAGGCAAGGCTCTGCAATTCTGAGGTTTTCCATTATATAAAAAATGTCTGATGTGGAAAACTACACAGAATTGGGCTTTAGCCAAGGATATCTCTGTGAGAAATTCTAAGGTCTTGCTTTTTGAAGCCCAAATGTCTTTATTTTTTTTACTATGGGAAACTTTGAGAAGTATCCATTAGTGCAATTTGGAATCACTCACACTTACCAAAACCTTTTTTTTTTAAAGCTCTCTACTTTTCACCTTTAGTTTCATCTTACCTTGAGATCCTAGAGAATGTAAAGGATGTCTTCACAGTGCTTAAAAACACAGTACCTAGGTAGGAAATAATCACATTTCCTGCAGAGCTACTTCAAATTTGGTCCTAAATGTGTTATAGAGTTGATCCTTTCAGAATAAAAGTTTTCTTAATTTGTATTTTAACTCATATCTTGAATCTTTGCAGGAGGTCATAGTGACAAGTAACATAATACTTAATGAACTACTAAGGCTCTTCGACATATTTTAAGACAATCATAATTAACATGAGTTGTGACCAATTCATGATAGATAAGTATTAGTCTTTTAAATGAATCCTTGGCCAGTAGATTTTCATGCAAATAGTACTTGTCTATATACTGGAGACAAATGAAATCTGCTCATTACCCAAAATATAGAAGTGGATGAAGGAGTTTAAATATTCAGAGAGACTAGATGTGTTTCTTGTACATGTGTGTTATTTATTTTTTCAACAAAAAGATATTAATGTATAAAATCCTTTAGAATGATCAAAGGATTTAAACAATAAAGCATCCTTTTCCTTGTAGTAATTATAAATTTTAATACAAACCAAATCTATGAAATCATGAAAATAAGAAAAGTAAATTCCATGTTCCCCAGCACATCTCATTTCTAGCATCATTGCACAGATGAGTATTGTTAGTTTTCCACTGCATAAAGACAGGACAGTGAGAAATAATATTTGTCAAAAGTTGCAAAGAGATGTATAATTAAATGTACAGAATTAAATGTTTAGAAAGGCTAATAGGATGCTCTCTGTTTTATAAAGCCTAAATCATCCAGCACTGAAGGATCTCAAGTTTTCCAGTTTGAATACTGAAAACTCTTAGAACTCATAATATCAAAGTGTGTCATGTGCAAGATGCTAGAATAAGATAGACAACACTCAAAAGACACAATAGAAGATTATTGTAGCAGTATTCTAGTATTATTTACCAACACAACTCTGTATAAAAGATTTTGAATTTTACGAACATAAATTGAAGAATGACAGGAAGGCAATTCTCCATCCTGCTCCTCTAGTGAAGGCTTTTTGATACTTAATTTTCCATTTAAAGGAAGTAAATTAGAAATTCCTCAGCTTCCAGACAAAATTAAAAATGTTGTTCACACAGCTATCACCAGTTGTGAAAACATATATAGGAAGCAAAATTTCATTCTATACACAATGAAGACCAAATAAATTACTCCGACAGGCCCTTGAAGTTGGATGCATAATAAAAGAGAAAAGTTATCAAAAACGTAATGGAGTTAAAATAGTTTGACTTAGTGTACTTAAATCATATGAATTTGAAACACCAAGCCTCAGCACATAAGTATAAATATTCGTGCATTTGACAGCAAGACTTTTCACATACCCATACCCATACCCATTCACAGACAAAGGTGTACACACACTCACACACACACACACACACACACACACACACACACACACACACACAAAGAGGCTTTGCTATCTTGAATTTATTGTTAAAAATCACGGCTTTTAATGTGCTTGGCTATTTATAGTAATTTGTTTTGAAGAACGTATTTTTTTTCTCTAGGCAGTTAAACAAACAAAATCATTCCCAATGTAAAATGGAACAACTGCAAAATCTCCATTTTATCTTAGCAGTAATTACAATTACAATATCTCTCTTCTTAATATTTTGCTCCAAGGCATGGCAAGAAATAATTCTATTGATTCTGTTTCAGAGACGCATTATATCAGATTCTTAATTTTTAAATTAAATTTAACTGGGTTTAGCTATTCAAATTATTATTTGCAATGTTTTCCTGTTGCATTAAACTTTTTAAAAAATGTATTCACTGTGTATTTTTTCACAGTTTTTAAATGTGCTTCTTGAAATGTTCAAAGGAGAGTACTGGTTCAGAGCAGTTGTATCTTGATGTTCATTAATGATGATATTGTGATGGTGTGGAAGAACTGATGATAAAAGTTACTGCCAGAACAGGCAGACATGTCAAAATTCTAGCATTTTTTTTCTTTTTTTCTGAGAAAAAAAAAATCTAACAAAAACAAAACAAAACCAATCTGGCATCTTGAGTAGGCTTTTTTGTTATCTTGAAAAATAGAGGGCGGAATGGTAAGAATAGTATTACCAAGAACAAGAGTGTAACTGGATGCTGACACGTTTTCTTGAGATGTTGAAAATGCCAGATGAAGTTAATAGGAGTTGAGGATACTTCACACTTTTTAAAGATCAATGACTCTTTATGAACTTACGAGAAGTAGAATGATGAGAAATTTTGCCTTAAAAAACAAAGTATTATTTCATTGGATCTCTTCCCTTTGATTCTTGAATACCTGAGCTCTTGCACTAAGACAATAAGCATATAATTTTTTTTCCTGAAAACTTCTGAGGTATTACAGAATACTGCAGTCAGTTTGATCAGACGTTGCTATGAAAGGGTTATATTTCCTAAATCACTTGTGCTGCTGGAGGTAAGATCACTTCCTTGGAAAGCAGTTAGTACTGGCCAGAGTCAGGGAGAAAGATCAGAAAAAACTCATAAATAAAACTGTTGCTTGCTTAGTCTTTGTGAGTAGAGAGAAGTAGAAAAGAAAACACAAGACTTCTAGACTCCTTTATATCATGGTGTTACTAAATTCACTGGGTAACACTTCCTGATTTTATCTGTTCCATGCAACAAAATCCACTAAATCTCATAGCAACATCACATAACTAAAGTAATGCTATGCTTTGAGAACATACATATGTATCTCAGACAAAAGACATGAGTCTTTGTGGTTTCAATACTGTTGAACTTTTAGTATGCTTGTAAATATGATGTTATGCACTTTTTTTTTTTGCTTCTTTTTTTTCCTCAGAAGAGCAATTACTGGTTGTTTAAAGAAATCAATTTCACATTAAGTTCTTTTGAAGGCTTATTTTCAGTCTGTTAGTCTGCAGCTTTGTTCATTTAAAGCTTTTATGTGTTGTGGGTTTTTTCCTTACTAGCAATTCTACTGTTTTGAATGACAAAGTATTTATTGCTTTTTTTAGTCTATTTAAGTTAGGTAATTATGAGATACACTTATATTTCATTTCCACTCCTTGGGGAAAGAAACTTGAAAATGTAGCCTCGGTGCATACTTAGGCCTCAGAAGAACAGAAGACTATAAAAGGAACTCAAATGCTTTATCAGTGGTACATTTTTAATGGCTGATTGATTGATTGCAGTTTGGTTTTTTGGTTTGGATTGGTTTGTTCTAACAGTAGCTTTAAGCTTTTAAGCTACACACATCTTTTTATTGGATTAGGAAACATAATCTGCTCTTGTGAATTTTGAATTCTTTTTGCTAGGCATGAAGATATTCATATATTTCCTTGTTTTAAAACTCTGCTTAAAAACCCTCCAAAGTACATGGTGGGACAAGCATTGAATGCTATGATGACCTAAAGTCTGGTAAACTTCTCCAAACCCTGATTTTTCACAAAGGTCTGTGTTCACTTTTAAACAACTTTGTGCAGACAGAGAGTCAAAAAATATCAAGCCTGTCCAGTATTTACAGGAAAACGTAACCACTCAAATACATACCACTTTTGCTTGCAATTTATAAGAAACCGGGACATTTGTACCTATAAACTTTCTCCTAATTTTGTCATCAGATTTTTTATGTGTTTTCATTTTGTCCTCTGCATTTCATCAACCTGACTTACTTTCCAGACTGTTGCCATGGGCTAGTAGACTCAAACAAATCTCTGATGCATAATGAAAGAAGACGAAATCACAGTAAGAAATTTGACTGTAACTGCTATGATAGGTCTTAATCCTCCAAGCAGTGCAAGTTCTGGAACATCAGCCAAGTTACTCAGAGAGAGAGGATGAAAGAAATGAGATAAAAGTGATACTTCAGCTGAGGTTAGCTAAGAGAACAGAGGGTCACTGGCAAAAGGCCAAGCAAAGTGTCTTTTCAAAGGAACAGCTTGGTGTCAGCAATAGACATGACCTATCATTCAGAAAGTCAGAAATACCTTCTCCAAAGGAAATCTTTCTGATTACTGCAGAATTTGGAACATGCTGTCTTCTCTCATTTGAGCAAAGTTGGAATACTGATACCTGTTATATTTATGTTATACAGGAAAAAGAAATAAAAATTGTAAGAGAGCTGAGAGTGAAAAAATGAATAAGGCACTAGCTGTAGTTAGGATGTTTATTTTATATATTATAGAGTCTTCCCACTCAGTCATGAAATGAGCCAGATCAAACTAATATGCCATTACAATCAAGCCATTACAATGTATCATAAAATTAAACGCATTACAGAAACAATAACAGAGACAAAACTTGGTGAAGACACAAAGTACAAATATCAGTTTTTGTTACTGAAGAATAATAATTGCCAGACCATAGATATTTTAGGTGTGTAATAACAGAAATATTCAGTGTGAATAATGGGGTTTGCATGCTTCTAGAATCACCAGGAAGAGTGACTAACAAAATAATCTTATCATCCTTACCATACATTATTTTATGCATCTACACACTACTGTGCATAGTGAAAAGACTCAAATAGTGGCAAACTTCCTGAAGAGAATAAAGATAGCTGATCAATACGTACATCTCAACCTGATTACAGAGTGTCTCTGACACACTGATTAAAAGCACTGCTACTTAGATACTATTGCCCAGAAGGGCAGTAGCTTAAATATGAACCTTTGAAGATGGGATAAAAAGGCTGTAGAAATACAAGCAGAAGAGATTATCCCAGAGGGAGAGTGGGGTAAAAAAAACCCACAGAATTGCTTGTCATGCTGATTAAACTCATAGTAATACATATGATTCCAAATCTTTAAAAAAGACAATACAGCAAGAACACGTGAATGAATAATATGACATACACAATGGATATCAACGTTCATTGTTACTCTGCTATCGATGAAGTACAGAGTGAAGCTTCTTCTTCACGCTGCACAGAAGGCATTGTTTTGGAACCACTATCAAGGGCAGCAGATTCAAGGATCGTTGCTTTAATGCATCTCAAATTGTGTTACAACTTGCAAGTGAAAATAGATTGTTTCTCTGCTGCTGCTGTATCCCACAACAAACTAAAGAAGGCAGAACCAGAGAATGTCTCACAAATATTAAATATATCCCATTCCAAGATGACGTAGACTAGATACATGTCTCATTGCCACCTGCTGCATAGTTATCATGTTATTCTAGTGAACCTTAGTTTATACTCATGCCCTAGTTACCATTTACAATCAAGGATAGACAAAAAAAAGATTTACAAGCTCCTTTCTTCTCCTGTTATGGGTCATAATTGATTTGTAATTCTTCATATGGAAGTTGAAAATACAAATGAAATATGATCTGTGCTATTTCATGTTTAAAATCTCAATTATAAGTTGTAGAAGTGACATGTTAGAGACCTTCAATGTGAACAATGTTCACTATATATTGTGTAAGACATGCGTCATAATATGCAATTGAAAAGACTATAAATATTTAACACCTTGCCTGCTTAATTACTTTTACTCCCCATGTGACTTTCAATAAGCTAAAAAAACACCAACCAACCAACCAAACAAAACAGATATATATATACATACACTTTTCCCACTGAAACATTCCACTGAAAGTTTTTTGCATTGTGCTCTTTCCCGTTCATTAAAATAAATAAATAAATACTGCGCAATTTTAGGAAAAAAAGCCAAAACAACATAACAAAAAATAGATAACGTATTCCATTGAAAATCTGAAAAAATTTATAAACTACACACAGTTTAGACCCACTCTTACAACAATGGCTTTGTTCAGGTCAGGACTGTTCTGTAAATCCTAGCTGAAGCTATTAATATCTTCATAAGCTTAAAAAAAATGTTAAAGAATCTAGTTCTTTTCAAAATGAGATGCCAGACATATCTTAGCTGAGAAAGAGACATGGTGCAGAGTGTTTTAGTAATAGTCACTTATGGTATCAAATCAAAATCAGCATAGCTGTTATCAGAGTGGTACTATATTCCACTAAAAAAAAAACCTACCAGGAAAACTCACTGTGTATCTGTACTGATTTCCTGTTTTAAGCCAGTATCTCTAAACCATATTGTACTTCAGGTGCTAGTCTAGAGACATCAACCATCAAACTCTTGAGGCATGTGGACACACTCCAGGCATCTCCCAGGCAGGAAATTGATAGAAAATTTTGTAAAGCAGCTTTACAAAAACTTTTATGGGATTCAGACTCCAACCTGTGTTACACTTTCAGGCACAAGAAGGTCATATTCTCTGAAAAATTAATATCTGAAGATTGCAGCACTGTCTTCACACTCTAGTGCTTGAAATTCATTATTAATACTTGATAAAACACTTTGTTATAAGACTATGATAAATATACCTATACAAAGACTCAGATACAGCAGATTTAAAGGTCAGGAAAATATACTTTAGCACGTGGATTAGAAGTACTGTTCAAGGAATAAATATTAATGGCAGAAATATTTATTACTTTAATTTTGAAACCTTTGGAAAATTAATTTACTTAATAGAATAAACAAAGTCCTTGCAGCAAAGGAACACTTCCTAAAAAGCTATCCAAGGCAATGGTTATTGTTTCCTTTCCAAATGGAGGAAGACCTACTAATGAGATAAAGAAAATGTTCTAATGACAAAACAAAAGGAAGTTCAGACTGGTTTACAACTCCAGACAGAATTTTGTGTTGCCTCCAAGTATTTCTTGCACTGTCATGAGCTAATCGTGCTGTAGTAGAAGCAGTTCAAAGACAGGGATCTTACAAAAGGCAAGATGGCTATATGGTTGTGTCTGGATTTGGTCAGTATAGGGTTAACTCTCCCCATCCGCCGCCAGGGGGCGTGGCCAGGCCTCTCTATCCCATGTGATGTCAGGCTCAGGATATAGGGACAGTGCCAGGGCCATGGTGGCTCTGCAGTCAGGGCAGGAACTGCGGTTGATCTGGCGGGCTGCGCATCAGGCTGCAGGCAGTGAGAGTTACACTGGGCATTGCTCCTTTTCCTGTGTCCTTTGGCAATCATTGTAACTGCCCGCTTTTTGTGGTGTTCTAGTAAGTTGTCCTTATCTTAACCCAGAAAGTTATAGAACTCTCTCTTGATTCTCCTCCCCATCCTGCTGACTTGGGGAGGAGTGAGTAATTGTGTGGCTTGGCTATTGTTCCACTAGGATTAAACCACCACAATTTGTCAGAAAATTAGAGAGACTCAGCAGACATGACTGATGAAGGAAAATATTATTAAATAGTAGTAAAAAAATATTTAATTGTGTGCATTATATATATTTTAATTATAAGATATATATTGTACTATAAGATTAATGAAGCTCTGTGCATCTCAGTAATATCTGATGAAGATTTGACTCAATTTTTATTTTATTAAAGATTTTCGTTAATTTTAAATTTGTTTTACCTCTACATAGTTCTACAGCAGAGATCTATTCATACTCTCAGGGAAGCAAAACCTAAGCAGGTTTAAACACAAACTGAAGCACTCCTATTTTTTAATAGACAGAAATTTTTGAATTCTATAAGAGAAACTAATTAACATGTCATACTATCCTACACCAAGTCATTGACAAAAAATGCGAAGGACTGTTTACTTCTTTGCATAATCCTATATACCTGCAGACAGGTTATTTTCAAACAGTTCATAATATAGGCAGAACAATAAGGTACTGCTTTTTAATTAGTGTTTCCTGAGCCAAAATCCTTAATGTTGTATCAAGACAAACTCACTTCTTACTGTAAAGATGTATATTAAATTGGGATTTTACAGAACATCTTTATCAGACCATTTATATCAAGATGAATCATATGAAAACATTACAGATTTGGGGATATGTGGGTGGAAAATTGTCTGGCAGGAAAGGACTTCATGGTATTAATCAACAGCTCGCAAATACGAGCCAGCACTGTATCCAGGTGGCCAGGAAGACCAATGGCATCCTCGCTTGTGTCAGGAATAGTGTGACCAGATAGATCAAAAAAGAGATTGTCCCACTCTGCTTGGCACTGATGAGGCCATATCTTGAATACTGTGTACAGTTTTGGACCCCTGACTACCAGAAAGACCCTGAAGTGCTGGAGTGTATCCAGAGACAGGCAATAAAGCTGGTGAAAAACAAATCTTATTTGGAGTGGCCAAGAGAGCTGGGGATGTTTAGCGTAGAGGAGGCTGAGAGGAGACATAATCACTCTCTACAACTTCCTGAAAGGACGGTGAAGTGAGGTGAGGGGGTCAATCTCTTTTCTCCTGTAATGAATGATAGGACAAGAGGAAATGGATTCAAGTTGCAGGAGAGGAGGTTTAGATTTGACATTAAGAAAAACTTTTTCACAAAGAGGGTTAATCAGGGAGGTGGTGGAGTCACTTGGAGATATTTAAAAGATTCATAGATTATGTGATGAGGGTAAAGTGTTAATGGTGGGCTTGGCAGTGTTAGGTTAGTGGTTGGAGTCAATGATCTTAAAGGTCTTGTCAAACCGTAATGATTTCATGATTCTATGAAAACAACATGTTAACAGAACCCTGCCACCAAAGAAGTATATGTATTTTTTCACTGTTGAGCAACGATGGGAGCAGGAAAGAGAAGAAAAAACACTGCATTAGCAACCACTGAGCTACCACAAAAGCGAGTGAAGACCTTTTGATTTGAATGAAGCTGAGAGAAGAGAGAAAAGCCTTCAGAGGAGGCAACCATAGGCAATGGCAAAAAGCGTGAGACCTGTGCTGTAGCTATGGGGTGCTGAGCTCTTAAGGAGCTAACTGCAATTGTATCAGCTATTCTTTCACATCTTAGCAATCCTCTTATAACCAAAGGATAGGAAATATTCTTGTGCTGTCCTGATGATCATTCAGACTGATCTGTGTAATGACAGCCTAAGTGATATTATATCCTTTTATAATAAAACTCTGAGTAATAGAAAGTCTCTAATTAGAAATCTATGCCTACACAGTAATTAAAAAGACACCACGAAGAAAAAAAAACGCATATCTTTTCTGGTTTTAAATATGAATGCAATTAAATGGGAGTTTTCTTTTGTTTGTTTGTTTTACCTGTATAATTACAGTTATTGTGGTACCGTAACTAACAGACAACCTGCCACCCAGGTACACAGTCAAAACACACACACACAGCCCCACATATAGTGGGACAGAGTGAAATAGGAAAAAATGTAATGAGAACATTCATGTGTCAAGATAAAAACAGGAAGATTACTTGCCAATTACTGTTAGAGGCAAAACAGACTCAACTTGAGGAAAAATAATTTATTGTTGTTAAAATAGACCCAGGTAGTGGAAAATAGAAAGGCAAAGGTTAAAACACTTTCCCTCTCCTTTCCAAGGTTCATTGTTATTCTGTCACTCCTAATGCCACTACTTTCCCATCTTTTTGACACTGCTTCCCTCACGCTCTTTCTCTGCTCCAGCATAGGCTCTCCATGGTCTGTAGTTCTCGCAGGAATATCTATGTGTGGGTCTTACATAGGGTGCAGTATGGAGATTTGCTCCACCATGGAACACCTCTTCCTCTTTCTGCTTGTGCTCTAACCTTGGTCTATCCTCTGCTTTTTCTCCTTTTGTTCTCTTCTTTTCTGTCATTAATGTTTTCTACCCTTTAAATGTATTCTCATAGAGGTACCACCAGCTCTGCAGATGGGGTCAGCTTTCGCTTCCAGGAATCACATATGTCCTGCACAGGACACTCTCTGGCTTCTTCCCACAGAAGGGAAGAAATGCCCTGCATGCATCCCCAGCTGCTAACATCTTGCCATGGACAACCAGAACAGATATGATCAATCATTTCTAGATCTTAGTTTCTCGAACATTTCAATCTCGAGTTACAGCAATGTAAGAAAATGCTTAAGAGAGAGAGGAATAGTAGTAGCCTTTGGCTAACACTGGCATATCAAGGATCAGCAGACCTATCATTTTAGGGGTTTCATTCTAGTGCAATATTTATTTAGTTTAATTAAAGCATTGTCCTCTGCTTTGTGGTTGCAGTGCTGCACAGAATGAACATTAGATGGGACAACAGGAGAGTACAGAAGAGATGCTGGCTTAGAAATCTCCTTCAGTACTGAATTCCTGAAATAATATTTGAAACATATAACTGGTATTTTGTTTCACAGCTGGGACCAATAAAAGACTGTGAAGAATTTCTGTAAATTATGTTATCCTGTGGGGGGCCAAGGAAATGTTGTTTTTCATTTAAAATAAATAGTCCCCCCTACCAACTTATTCCTATTCATGTAAACCACAAAGGAATTAAACAGGCCATTTCCATACATGTGACTGTTTCTTCTATGAAACGTAGTTCACAAGAAATTCAGAGCTAATTGATTTAGAGGAATTCATGTTTGTAAATTTTGTCAGCATTGTATCAAAACCCAGTGACTTTATTTTATGCAATTTCATTTCTTATTGTAGCATTTTAAAATTATAGCATTGAGAACTCAATATGTTTTCTGTTTGCATTGCAAAACAATGGGGTTTGCCTGCAAAAGAAGACGAAGTGTTCTGTCAGACACATAGATAATAGT
This sequence comes from Urocolius indicus, assembly GCA_013401255.1. Taxonomy (NCBI): domain Eukaryota; kingdom Metazoa; phylum Chordata; class Aves; order Coliiformes; family Coliidae; genus Urocolius; species Urocolius indicus. The sequence goes on from WBNH01004300.1 coordinate 48,569, forward strand.
ATAAATAGTCATTTATAATAAGATAATAGTATATATGTCAATGTTCATAGAATAAAAGCAATGTCACAATTTTCTGGAGAACCAACTGGTTTTCCCTTCTACTTTGAAATTTGTATTAGTAGCTTTAAGTTCAGAATACTTGCTTTAAATCTAGTAATCTGTACACAAAAATGAGAAAAAGCATTTAGAGTTGCTTCAAAATTTCCCCATGAGAAATGTGTTTGTTCATTGCTGGCTTTTTTCATCACTCATTTTGAATGAAATAATTCAAATTAGATGTGTTCTAAAGCTGTATATAGGACAACTCTTATAAATTTCATATTAATACCTAGAAGATGACCACTTTCCTGAGAAGTTCACAATTTTCACTGCTAGTTAGGGGCATCTCAAAATATGTTAATTCCAAATGCTTAGCCAAACACTGAAATATTGAGGAAACACAGGATGCAAAAAAATTCCTCATTTCCTTTTAACACTTGATAATCCAATTTTATGCCTTGCTTTAATGCTGTTTAGGATAGAAGATGCCTAAATCACAATACGGGTCTTTCCTTCCCCTTCCGTTATAAAAATAAGGACACATCTCAGGCAGTGGATTTTCATAGACTAAATATTAATTATCATGGCAATTGTAGCATGTATTAGATGAAACCAAAGGGTGTTGCTCAATTCATTCAATCATGGTGATGTTTACTATTAAAATGAGGCCTTACTACTGACATTCAAATGACACCACAGATGCCCAGCAATATACCGCTAAACTTCAACTAGTACACACAGTCTTTAGACGTGGGCACTGAAATACTTTACTAGTATTCCAGCAATTTCATTGATATGATACCTAGACCTATAGATGAAGGCAATTTATGAATAGCATAGATATGATTCTGTAACTTCTTATTTTAAAGCAATCTCTGTGCAAAGCTTCAACAAAGCTGCAGTTATTTCTAATTATACAAAACTGAGCTGCAAGTATTGGGATGCTTCACTAGCCACTTCGTTTAAAGCTAGCAGATACAAGGATTAATTATATCAGAAAAGCAGTAGGTATCCTTAAAAAAAATTAGCTGCTTTGCGGAATAGTTCAAGCTGTCATATTTAACAGTGAAGCAGGTACCAGCCGTAACTCACTACTAAAGCAATGTTAAATACAGTTTAAGCATACACTTCTGTAAGTATTTACAAATATTTTCTCCTAGCATCAGGCTTAATTTCTGCCTTTCTATTGCTCCCTGCATGATGGCTACATAGTTATGTGTAGTGCCTTACAATACAAAAAGTTTAAATCCAGGCAAACCTCATCGATTTGGTGTCATACAATTTCTCAGTTGAACCTCACTCTGATGTTGTTCATATCACAAACGAGTAAATAATTCTACCACCATGATACAAGTACGGGGACAAATATTGTCTAAACTAGTTAAGTGCAACAGTTGCTTAAAATATTACTGTGACATTATGTAAAGCATATTTAACAAAAGACTTTAGCAAGATTTTTTTCAGTGACAAACAAGTCTTTTTCAAGGATAATTTGCTTGATTTCATACTCTTAGGCTGTACCACCTAATCTGACCTTTTACTTTTCACATGCATTACTTTTCACTTATGAATGCCTGGCAGACTTAATTAAAAATGAAATAATGTATTTCTTGGGAAAAAAAAAAAAACAAAAAAAGATTAAAACTAGTATTTTGATTCTAAAGTGTTAAATCAAATAAATCACAAAGTATAGTATCTTAAAAATCTGTTTTGAACAGACCATACAGCTTAACAGTAGAATTTGTATTTACCTAAGCTTAGATAGATATGTTTTGAATCAGCAGATATCTGATTTAAAGAAGACAAATTGCATTAGAAATTGTAATCAAAGAAAAATTCCGTTGGTACCTTAAACTACAGATATATGCATAATGTATGGTACAGGGTATTCAATAAGATTGTTAAGCCTTTGAGGGGATATTAACCTATTCCTCTATATGATAGTGTTAAATGATTCTTGGGAGGAAGGATACTTTTGTTTGGGTTTTTTGTTTTGTTTGGGGTTTTGTTTAAAAAAAAAATCAAAAAGAAAAACCCAAGATATGTGAAAGGAATACATTTCCAAAGAATACCAGTAGAAACTGAAGACAACTGATAAGCAAGAGAAGAGACATAAAAGGAGCAGTGCACAGAAAAAGGGCAGAAGAAATGGAAAAAAAATACCAAAGACAAAGAGGAAAGGGAAAAAAAAAGGAAATAAAAGTAAGAAATTTAAGTGCAAAGGATGGGTTTATGGCACATTAAAGACTAAGAAAGATAATTTCTTAGGCAGTTTGCTCATGAATTGCCTGCTCTTCATCCTGTTCTTCCACTATAAGCTTTTATAGAGAATTAATCATTTTGTTGTACTTCTAGTTCCAAAAAATAATTTTGAAAATTAATTAAATATCTAAATGGTGTCAGAAAAGCCTTCTAGAATCTATTGAAATTATACAATTTGTCCAGAGGTTTGCAGGGCCCAGCATCCTTCCTAAATTTCCCTTTGCCCAAGGTTCTATCCAATGTAACAGTCAAGTGAATTCATTTATGCAGCCTGAAATTCACAGGGCCATAGCTGAGCTCTTATTCCCAGGGTGTTCATTTTAATGCTCATGCAAAAGTATTGCTGATATATACACTGATGCTGTGCTGAGGGAATAGAGGAGAAAAAAAATAATATTATGATATTAAGAAAAATTAATTAAAAGAAAAATAGATTTGAGGAGTTAGAAGAAATGATGGAAGCAAAAATGCAACAAAAGGATCAAAATGTCAAGAAAATAAAAAAAAAATAGAAGAATTGAATGAGGTATTAAAACTAAATCAGAAAGAAAAAAGGAACCAAAACAATGTTATTTGAAACAACTTCTTTTACTGGAAAGTCCATGCATATCTTCAAAGAGAGTGCAATTATGTCACTGAAGAGGTAGAGCTAAACTTTACAGAACAATAAGAATGTATATTTCTTACAGGGAAAATAGTATTTGTTTACCAATAAAAGAAAAGTGACTAGAATAAATTTATATGCATTTTCCTCAACCATCATTGTATTATCACTGCAGCATTGCCATTGACCTTTCCAAAGATAGAGTTCATTATTTGGGAGCATAAATTATGCTTCAGTTTTTCCGTATCTGTTTTTCTAGTTGTTAGGATTTAAATGTATTGGAGAAGATACAATGGCTATTTTCATTTCAAACAACTATTACTATCTCTAGTGTCCCTCTAAGCCTATTTTTTAAAGGTATCCAAGTATACATTTATGTAAACATGACTAAAAGCTTTTTTTCCTCTTTATACTTTTCCTTTCAATGATACTTATATTTTCAACTTATATTAATATTTGCCCCCACTTATGTATTAATTGACCTTTCTCTAACAACAAAGCCCCTCAAAATATTCTCTCCTCTTTTTGTTTTGTCCTCCTTTGCTTTTTTGTTTTTCTGTTTTGCATACATGGCAGATTATGCACACCAGACAGAGCCTATCACCTCACCTTGGCCTTTTATTACTTTCCACTTAGAATTACTTGCAAGAAAATGAAAATCTGCCAACTGGCATGTCTTAAGTGAAACTTACCAAGTTCTTTTCAAATTTTATTCTTAAAGTAAAATAGTCTGAAGCAGGAAAATGAATTTGCAGCTTGTCAAAAGTTGATATTTGACTGCAAGACAGCAAGCAGAATAGGATTTATATGAATTACTTCACTTTCTCTTCACTTTGTTTCAAATATTATTGGTCATCTCAATATATTTCACTGTCACAGTAAGCTGACTGTAACTTTTGTAAGGTAAGCACAAATTCATCTTGTGAAAACTTGGCCAGATTAACTTTTTCCAGTATGCCTTCATGAAACTCGCAAACAAATCCTTGGAGAAATTCTGTCCAATCTTTCCAAAATCCCTAACTGTGATAAAACTCCGGCACTCTTGATATTACTAATATTTTTATTTTTCTTGTTTGACTGGGCATTTTGTCTGTGTTTAAACTAAGGCTCTGAAAGACCAAAAAAAAAAAAAGTGTTCGTAGAAAACCTAAACATTTAAAATTAAAATTAATACTAG
>WBNH01004300.1:59840-73928 GCA_013401255.1 Urocolius indicus
CTGTTGCTGCTGCAGTTCTGCAACTGCACAACAACTTCTGCTCAAATATGTTATTCATAGAGGCGTTATCTCCACTACTAATTGGCCAGGCCGGGGTCAGGTGCAGGGTCCAACTTAAAACTTACTGGCCCTAACCCTGTCAGCTACAGGGGAAGCTTCTGGCAACACTTTTTGTTTAAAGAAGCCACTCCTTTAGCCCCCCTGCTACTGAAAAACCTGGCCCAGGCCAAAACCACTACAATTCTAAAGAAGAGGAGACTGAGGAGGAATCTCATCAATATTTACAAGTATATAAATAATGGAGGTCAGGAGGTTGGGGCATTGATTTTTTTCTGTTGTAGCTAGCAATAGGACAAGGGGTAATGGGATGAAGCTGCAGCACAAAAGGTTCCGTTTAAACATAAGAAAAATTATTTTACTGTGAAGATGACAGAGCAGTGGAACAGGCTGCCCAGGGAGGTTGTGAAGTCTCCTTCCTTGGATGTCTTCAAGACCCACATGAACACATTCCTGTGCAACCTGATGTAGGTGGACCTGCTTCTGCAGGGTGGTTAGACTTTAAGATCTCTAAAGGACCCTTCTAATCCCTACCATTCTATGATCCTATGATTCTATGATACTCTGCCACAACTGTTCCTAGCTCAGGTGATGAAAGTGTAACACTGAAAAGCTTGAAGAGAAGATACATGTACACCAAATTGGGACATATGCAACTGTCTCCTACCTTGAGATATTAATATTTAGGTTTCATTTTCTTGTTTAAGTTTACTGGTGACCTTGGAACAGCTTATGGTTTATCATATATTAGGGAGAACCCATACACAAGGTCAATAGTTACAAGGCAAAACAAGCTCAAGAGAAAGAATCAGGTAAGCTGTAGTGTTAATAAGTGAAGAATCAAAAACTACATTCTTTAACTGCAGCAAGCAGTTGTGCTCAATAATCAGAAACACAGAAAGATGATTTTACCAAAAGAAACTTTGATCAATAGGGAAGACTTCTGGTACATCAAAAACAAGATCTAGAGGTCATAGTCAAGTTCTTTTAAAGAAACATTTGCCTAGACAGGTGGCCCATAATCTCAGCTCTCTTGAAACAAAGACTTTTGCCTGTACAAGAGCAAGGCAGGGAAGGAAGTGTGTCCTATGTCAGCAGCTTCAAGAAACTGATGATTAAGTAAGTTCTCTGAAATGAGTCCTTGTTTTCCCATGTTCTCTCAGCTTCATTTACAAAGGAGATGTATCGTTAATGCCTTTTATCTACAGGATGAAGATGTACAATGAATCTTCTATACCACTAAATAGCCATGGGCTAGGAGCTCAAACAAATGAAGGACAGAGAATTATGTATCTGTTCTGAATTTAGACAGATATTTTCTTTCTTCTAAAATGTTCTGTTCAAATATACCCATCAATATATTTAAATCGTTCAACTATGCAAATGCTGACTGAGAAAAGTTCAAAATATCCTAGTAGTATGCAGGACAAGATAAATGTTTTCTGTTTACTTCCAATTAAGAATGTAGCACAATATTTCCACAGTGTTGGAGGGCTTCATGTCTATTGCTTAATATTTTGTCTGGCAATACAGGATTATCATGCTTTACATCATCTGAGAATAACGCAGACAGGGGCTGAGTATAGGGAGCTGTAACACTAATAGCAATGCAAAAGGAAACTGTGATGAGCCTTAGCACAGGGCATGGGTCATCGTCTGATAAGAAAGCGGTATCTGTAACTGCTGGAAAGATACTCCACTGTGTGTATTGATAGAGAGACAGTCTATGCCAAAAGTTGTTTATGAAAACCATTGACAGCAGGGGAGGGGACGGGAACAACACACATGACAAGAAAGAAAGAATGTACCTGGACATTAGTAAAAGGAACTGCTGAGACTCAGAAAAGAGCTACCACCTGTGTGCCTGACACTGGAGCTGGAAGGAGGCAGAGTAAACTCCATTCAATGCAATAAAAATAACGGATATTTATAGAAAAGTGAAAATGACTACTTCTGATGATGCAGGATATTCCAATTTGTTGGTCAATTTAAAAGAATTTGTAGATATAACTTTTCAGTATAACCTTACACTAATTGCAAAGTTACTTTTTCTATGAGACATGCAATCAGCTTCATTGCTTGCTAAAAGAATTGTTACAATTATTCTTGTGCTGTTGACTTACAGAGCAATAGTATTTTGGATATTTTGGGGGAGGGAATTGGAAAAAAATAGTAAATTTTATCACTTTCAATTTACGTTTAAAGCTTGCAATATAGTTACAAATTTAAATACATTACTCTCAATTCTTTATATCCTCTGTGTACTTGGAAATAAGAGTTTCATAGCCTTCATTTCCTGTTGCTTCCTTTTATGATTTTCAATTATTGGTTTAGAAATATCACATAGAGTACACTAGGTAACAGCAGTTTCGGCTGAGGTTAGTCTGCAACAAATAGATGCATTCTACTCTTGAAGCAGCACAGCAGCATGCAAGACCTTCAAAGAGGTTAAGGGGTAGTTTTGGATTTTATTTTATTTCATCTTATGTTTTCAGTATTGAAAACCAAAACAGGGTATCAGTTAAATATCGGGTAAATTTGCACTTGGAACAATATTTGTTCTTTGGGTTGTTTTTTCTTTTAAACCTTTTCCCTTGAAACTCAAAGACCAACATTAATCTCCAGACACCTCACAAAAAATAATCTGAAATAAATGCTTGCTTTTCATTTTCCTTTTTCATTCTTTTTAGACACAGTGACATTGTGCTCTCAGTCTCTTTGTAGTAGGCAGTAAATAGTAACAGTTCAAAACAAAACATTTTGTGTGTAAAATGAAGCATAAGAAATAAAAATGAACAAGTAGTAAATCTTAAAACTTCTATAATCTGTGTCTGTCATAAAAATCTTTATTAAGCCAAATTACTTAGTCCTAACTCACATTTACACAGGAAAAATTCTCACTGTTTTTTTGGTTGAGATTTTATCCATGGAAAAAAAAAAAAGCTTTCCTTTTCCTTATGGAAAAAAATTCAAACCAAAGAATACCCATCAAATTAAAACATTCCATCCCATACACATAGATACTTACCTATTTCTTTTAATACAGTTTTTATCTAAATCCTGAGAAATTTTGATGAGAGTGAACATTCATAAGAGTTTGGCCACTTGTACAGCAGGGTTGAAGGCAAAAGATTGTAAGTTGTTATACTTCACAGTGTTCAGCATCTCTATGCCCTTCTTCCACCTCCATTTATCTTGCCATCTGGCCAGGACACCAAGGGTTTTTGAGAAACAGCGTATGTTTGAACCTTGCTGAGTATAATCATGTGTCTTTAGAGAACAGAGTTGAGATTTTGCCCTTCCCTTCCCTTTTCCCTCATTTACTCACCCTACCTTATGCATCTGAAGAAGAAAAATAAAAGGAAACATTTATCTTCAAAATATGTACATATGATGCCTCTTACTGGAAGAACAAAAACAAGACATGTTTTCTAATAAAATTGAAACTAACTATGATCATACTGCAAAACTCTGATAGTAAATCTCACTGTTAGTATTACGGTGGTAGACTACGTGCTGCTTCAGTGTACTTTGATTCTAGCCCTCAGCAGTGGTTTAATGGAGATTACGGAGGGTGTTGGCACAAGCTAGTTAATGCTTGCAGAGATGGAGAGTTAGCATGACAGCCTGGAAGAAGAGTATGCTAGTACTGCTGTGGCATTAACAGTTACAACAATGAAAGATTGGTTTGCAAGTAGTGGATGTAGAGTATGATCCTAATCTATAGTAAAAATTGAAGTAAAAAAATGAAGAATTATATTTTTTCAAAAAATCCCTTCATGCCCAAACTGCCAGGGGAAATGCCTTGTAGGAAGGCATTCTCTCTGCCTCTCTATTCTGTTTCCTCAAAGCGTAGCAATTTCAGAACTGCTGAGGGGTGTGAGAGAGGGGGGAGCAAATTCTCTAGCAGCAACTAGCTTTGATGAAATACGCATAAATACTGTTTATGGTTTATGACTGAAAGTCATAAAGTGAACGTAACGTTACACTGCCTTAGAGACATCCACTACTTTTACACAAATAAAGTGGTTCCTTTTTCAAAAAGGTGGGTTTTTTTTTCTTTCCTGACTTATATGTCTTCCCATTTTGTCCTTCCCAGTAATTCATTTATCTCACCCACAAAGTCTTTTAACCTGATATACTCTCCAGCCATTTGGTTCTTACTCTTGCTCTGTTCCCTTAATCATTCTTCCACTTCAAGATTAGGATTTAGATTGGATCAAGGCAAATTCTAATTATGTTAAGGATTTTCTCTGCTGAGACTTTGTAGCATTCAGGTCAAAATCACAAGCTTATAACAGTTATTTGTACTAAAGTCAAAGGGACCTTGAAAGGTCATCATCTAGTCAGTGGTCTGTCTGCAGGACAAGGACAGCCAAAATATCAGTGTCGTTCATGACAGTTTATCCCCTTTTGAAAAACCTTCAGTAGTGGAGAATCAATAGCAGCAACAGGTTAACTATTGCAATGCTTAGCAGTCCTTTCTACTGTCACATTTTTCCTAATGTCTAGCCTAAATCTCCCTTGCTGAAATTTAAGCCAATTACTTCATCTTATCTACCCTGAACATGGAGAACTTATTATTTCCTTTCACTTTGAAGTAGATTTTATAATTTTAAGACTGTTATCAGGGCTTTACTCAACTTCTTCTGTTGCAAACTAAAAACTTTCAATTAATTCACTCTTTCCTTCCATTTCCTAGATTTAGATCTCTAGCTACTATTGATATCCAGACTTTCTTCTGCAGATCAATGTGTTGCTGAACAACATGGAAGAACAATCCTTTAAAAATTCATTTCATTCTTGTCATGAAAAAAAATATAGTACTAATGTTATTTTATTAAAATAACCATTCGCTAGTGGAACTATAAAAGCGTAGCGGATCTAAAAGAAATATGTATGAAATATTTTTTGATACACATTGGTGATTTTGAAGGGAACTTTCTCTTTCCAATGATAGTTTATTAATAATCATCTGTCAGTAAAAAAAAAAAAATGCTATTTTTGAAAGGTCAAGGAATGATTATGGTGTTACCAGAATTAAAATAGGGTGACCAGCTGATTAGATTTTCTTTGATACGCGGAAATTCATGTCTGGCCATTTATCTTATTGAGAAGGTTTACATCACAATCTTTCTTGAAAAGACCTCTCACGTAACCTGTTTTTGTACTACATAAGGTAAAGCTCTGCTGTAAACCTTATTGATTTTAAACCATTCGGTAATGGTGTTTTCCATCACAGTTTAAACCCTAAGGATTGTCAAGTTTTTTTCCAGAGAGAAACACTGAATCTAAACTGCAACATTACAAAATCCTTTAGTTTGAAATGTAATCAAAGAAAACATAAATTAGCTGCCACAGTCAAAAAGTAATAGAGAATAGAGAGAGTACGGTTGGTCCATTTGGAAAAATCCAAGTCAAACTCTGCCTCCCGGTCTGAGACCTGTCAGAGGAAGAAGCAGTGAACAAATGCAGTGATACTGGAGCCAACAGGCCTGAGAACCCTGGATGAGGGCTCTTTAGGCATTTTGCAACAGCTATGACTGGGGATTCTTCAACTAACAAAAGATTTAGACTTTGTCTTCCTGATCTGAAGCCTTGACCTTTCTCTTTGACTACTTAACATGCTGATGAAATGTGTAGGAGTAAGAAGATATTTAATTATTTTCCTAAGGGCATTATTTTTTAATCTTCTGAATTTATTGGTAGGTAGATTTGAGTCAAAAACCTGCAAATATGTATGCTAAAGTCATTCCTCCCCACCTAGAAGTGGTAAAAAATAACAAGAGAAATGATACATTAAAATAAATATGAATTACAACATGGGCTACAAAGCAAGGGAAATACATAACCCCAGGCACAAAAACTGTGGCCTGTTGACTCTGTCTTCAAATAAAATAATACTTAACTCAGGAATGACAAGCTTTTCTGATCCTACAAGACAAATACTAAAATCTAATATTTCTATAACCGTTAAACCACATATTATCTATTCATCATATGTTGTACAGATAAGAAATAGTTATGTATACTTAAAAGCAATGTTTCTAAATCCAGTACTTATGCCTCTTAGAGAAACCCCTATGGCATGTGAGGCTCCCTGGTGATCCTGCCACCTCATGCCCCTGTCAAATCACGGAGATTTACAGTGCCTGCAAAGCACACAGGATAGTGGAGATACTGGGTGCTCATCTCTGATTATATTTCATTTCCATACCTTCCTTGCTCCTGTCTAAACTTTTCTGTGAGAGCCTTCTCTTTTACTATGTGTCTGCCTATAGCTTAAAGCCCTGTAACTTTACCTTGGTAATAAAAATTTCCTTGAACCTACAGACTTACCCTTATTCCCTTCTACCTCACCCAAGGACAGATGCTGAAAGCAAAGTAAGATTTCATTAACTGGCAGGATTAGAGAGGAAAAGTCTCTGCCGTCGTGATCAGTGCTGTCAGACAGAGAAGAAGAGAGGTTCAGCAACAACAAGACAGGTTGCTTCCTTTCTGCCTCCCAAAGTACTTTCTCATAATAAGCAAGGACAATTATAGCACATTTTGAGCTGTTATCACAACTCCTTTCTACATTTCCTGATGCCTGCATGGAAAGACAAAAAAAATCCTCCCCAGAAAGGAACTGAGTCCCAAAAAAAATAGTCAGCTGAGTCATCTACTGGGCTACAAAGGAGTTGGTTAGATTTATTTAACTTCATATTTTCTGCAGAGCTGGAATAAAAAATGAAAAAAAAAAAAGTAAGATCAGGATATCACATGTAATAAAATAATAGTAAAAAGGCAGGTGCATTATTCTCCTTGGTCATATAATTCATTCACTCTTAAACTTTGTATGTGACTGCACTCTGGTGTAGTAAGGAAATATGGGACTTTCCCTATTAGCGTATTAATCATTATAATACTTATAAAGCAGTATAAATTTCGTACCTTAGAGTTAGGACTACATGGCTATGCTGCAAAAAAATATACTGCCTGATTCCTTAGTGATTTCTTCCATGTCAACAACAGAACCCAACATTATCATATATTTCTCAGAGAAATTAAATTAACACTACCAAAGGACTGCATTTGTCATACCTCATCAGCAAGGTGTGAAGTGCACTAGTATAAACAGAACTATTCTTATGTAATGAAAACTTCCCTAAGAGAAGATTCTGCCTCAAAAAATATTTGAGTTGATAAAATGTGTTTATCAATATTTGAAAAATCTGACAGATTACCTAATCACCAAATACACCACCAAATCTTAAATTCTTAAGGTATGCAAATGTATGTGAACACATTCCACCTCATTATCTTCAGATTTATAATGTATCTTAGCAAATGTTAATTGGCTGTCGCATTAATTTTTAGAAATCAGCTACTCACACATAGATTAAAAGCTAGATATTAATAAAGAACACACAGATTTTTAGCTTCAGGCAAGCTCTTTTCGTTTTAATGGCTTTAAAATAGACACTTTTTGCAATTCATATTACAACCTACAGAATAACTATAGTTTAATGTTATCATATAAAGAATTATTATCTTTTGGAACATCGCAACTGCAAGGAAATTCACACAGATATGTTCCAAAATAACACAAATTTTATTACATGTACCTGTGAAAGTGATATGCTTCATATCACAAGATTTCAAGAAATTAATCGATATTCTATGACTAAACTTCTTTCTAGATAAACATCTCTGAGTTATTTCATTCAAAATGGATCCCTACGGAAGGAAACAGCTGTGTAGAAGTCTGAGAAAACCTTGCAATAGGATTTCTCCTTCCGTAGCTATGCCTGAAATCAGAAGTACGTGAAAGAACCATCAAAATAAAAACAAGTTGACATATTAATTAGTATTTTTAAATGATTTTTTTATTCATGTTCTAACAGTTCTGGATGCGAACAATATTTTATAGCCAATGGATCTTGGAAAAACATTATCCCTACTTTTGCACGGCTACAGTTACCAAGGAATCAAGTTATTCATGTTCACCATCTAGTTCTGTAAAAGCTATTTCCTTTCTCTTCTTATGCAGTGAATGCAGAAACACTTTGAGACACAGAGAAAAAAAAAAGAATAATATTGAAAACATTAAACATTTCAAGTTGATTGATTCAATATAAGACTGAAGAAATGTACAGAAAGCAAATACAATATTCTTTCCTGATTAAGGTCTTCCTTCTTTTCTTTGGCAAATCTGCCTGCAAGGTATGGTAAAGCAGGTTTCAAAAACAAATGCTGCAAATAACCTCTCAAAGAAAATAGCACTTTGAAAAAGAAGTAACATGTGACTCTGGAAAAAGAACATTCTGGAATTAGGATTGTGTGCTCTTTTATATCTCATTTTTTGGCATTGATGTGTCAACATCAGCTTTTCCCACGTTCACATAGGACATGATCATTCGACTTTAAAATCTTATTGCTATTTAGCACTTTGTCTATTGGTGAATTTATTTCAAATACATCTTAAGAGTCCAATTTTGATGTCTTAGGACAGCCAAAAATAAAGGGTTCCAAATCCCCTATCAAAGTTCAAGATGCTTTCACAAGGTTCATTATTCAATTTTTGAAGGATTTTATACAGCATCTAAATTAAACATTTTGCTCCTCACATATTGTAATAGGACTGAAAACCTATGGATTTTCTTCTCCCTTTATCTTTGTTCCAAAAGGCACTTCCTAACTTCATGAAACTTCCATAACTTCCTTTGAAAGTAGGATAATTTGTGTAGCAAAGAATTGCTTTCCATTCAAAATACAATATAAAGAAAAATGAAAATCCATGCCTCGTTATTTAATTGTTAAAAATGTAAAATAAAATAAAAATTGCACGTTATTTCTAATTTTTCAGAAGAAAGACATCTCTGCTGCTCAGAATATCGTTTTTATTCCCTATCACAAAATCATGGGATGCCAATGGTTGGAAGAGACCTCTAGAGATCATCTAATCCAAACTCCCTGCTAAAGCACAGGTTGCACAGGAACATGAGAGAGGAACCTCATGAGGTTCAACAAGGACAAGTACAGAGTCCTGCGTTTTGGAAGGAACAATCACATGCACCAGGACAGGCTGGGGATTGACCTGCTGGAGAGCAGCTCTGCAGAGAGAGACCTGGGAGTTCTGGTTGATAATAAACTATGAGCCAGTGATGTGTGCTCATGGTCAAGAAGGCCAATGGCATTATGGGATGCATCAAGAAGAGCGTGGCCAGCAGGTTGAGGGAGGTTCTACTTCCCCTATACTCTTCCCTGGTGAGACCTCATCTGGAGTCCTGTGTCCAGTTCTGGGTTCCACAGCTCAAGAGGGATAGAGAACTTCTGGAGAGAGTCCAGTGCAGGGCCACCAAGATGATGAGGGGATTGGAGCATCTTCCTTATGAGGAAAGGCTGTGGAACTAGGGCTGTTTAGTCTAGAGAAGAGGAGACTGAGAGATGATCTCGTTCATGTTTCCCAGTGACAGGAGAATGGAGCAAGGTTTTTCTCAATTATGTCTAACTATAGGACAAGGGGCAACAGGTACAAGCTATAACATAATTGGTTCCAAAGAAATATAAGGAAAAACTTTTCCACTGTGAGGTTGATGGAGCACTGGAACAGGCTGCCCAGATGAGTTGTGGAGTCTCCTTCTTTGGAGATATTCAAAACCCAGCTGGACGAGTTCCTGTGTGTCCTACTGTAGGTGGTCCATCTCTGGCAGGGGGGTATTTGGACTAAGATGATCTTTCAAGGTCACTTCCAACCCTTAAGATTCTGTGATTCTGTGCAGTAACAGGATGGCACTATGCCACATGTGGTGGCTTGATCATGACTGGCTGCCAGCAGCTTAACAAATTGCTCCTTCACTCCACCTTCTCAACAGGACACCAGGAGAAAATAAGACAGAAAAGTTTACAACCGAAGTGTGATGGTCACAGCCTCTTTTGGGCATACACCTACTCCCGGTGTGAGGTCTTCCCTCAGCTATAAGCAGATCTCTGCAACACTATAGAATCATAGAATGGTAGGGTTGGAAGGAAACTTTAGAGATCATCCAGTCCAAACCCCCAACAGGTCCACTTAGATCAGGTTCCATAAGAACATGTCTTGAAGACCTCCAAGGAAGGAGACTCCACATCCTCCCTGGGCAGTCTGTGCCAGGGCTCCCTCACCTGAATAGTAAAATAGTTTTTTCTTATGTCTAAATAGAACTTTTTGTGTTCCAGCTTCATCCCATTATCCCTTGTCCTGTTGCTACTATAACAGAAAAAAAAGTTGCCTCAACCTCCTGACACTAACCTTTTAGATATTTGCAAACATTAATGAGATCTCCCCTCAGTATCCTCTTCTCTAGACTAAATAGCCCCAGTTCCCATAGCCTTTCCTCGTATGAAAGTCCCCTGATCATCAATGCAATTGATTTGCATTTATGCTGAAGCACGAAATTAAACAATGGGTTAACTTCTTCCTTTCAAGCAGATTAGATGTATGATTCAGTCCAAACTTTCCTTCTTATTTCCTCAGTGTTACACAATTATGCCACTCATCCCTAATTTTTATGAGCCATTTGAAAGTTTCTGTTCAAAAATCCTTTCAAAATCTGATCAGTATTTTTACAAAGATTCAATTGGAATCTACAGTTAAAGACATTCTGAAAATGTTATAATTTCTCTGTTTGTTTTTTTATTCTCAGCTGTGCCCAGGTCCACTCTCGTGAAATGGCATGTATGATAGCAAGGTTCTGATAACTTAAAAGTTGTGGAAAAGCTTGTGTAATTTTTGACAAATGGTCAGTGATTATTCCTGAATATAACATGATAAGGCTTTAGAAATCAGTACAACCAATTATTGTAGCAATAAAATAATAAATGATACTACTACACTCCTATCTTGTTTTTTAAACAAAATGTGAACTTAGTATCTAGAATGCATTTCCCAGAGATGGAAAGTTAAATACCTAAGTAGAAAATATCACATCACCATGCTCAAGAAAGAGAAGTATTAAAATTCTATTTGCAAATACTTCTTCTGGTAGACTTCTGCATTTCTATAGTTATACTTTCTTCCTTCATGAATTTACTGGAAATGCTTAGGTAAAAGGCAGAAGATTGCCTTACTTTTTATAAGAAAAAAGTTAGGACATATTCTCAAGTTCTCTTTTTGTGGATACAACTATTGGCTTGATCATTCTGGTGATTAACATTATGAAATGAGAACAGTCCATGGTTATTTGCAAACCAATGCCTATATCCATGTATAAATTTACTAAATGACTTTATGAAATTCAAAATTACTTGATTCCTGTTATATTGTCATCCACATAAGAAGCTTAACAAAAGAAAAAATAAAAGCAAAACACAGCTGATATTTTATCAAGAAGACTGAAGGAACTAATGTATTGCCTAAAGCTTAGGATAACCCTAGTGTACTGGGCTTAGAAACCTGGAAAGGATATTGAATGTAAATCAAAATTTGAAATTAAAAAGGTGTTCATTTGCACACAAGACTAAAGTGACAAATAGTTTAAAGATCTTTACTTATCTTGCTTATTTTAACTCTGGTATGGTAAAATGTGCTGAAAAAGACAGGGACTGGTAAACAGTAGAGAGTAAAACATTCTAATACATCTTTATGCTTAGGATTGTATTTAGGATTTCTGTAATGTTCAAAAGATTTGGGAATGATTTGCAGAGATAAGAAATCTTTGAAGCCTATCTTAAGTCAATAGCAGCAGTGTAGGTCTCTCTAATATAAGACTTTGATTCTTTTACTCCAAATATAAAATATCTCTTATGTTCTTCAAATAAAAGAGGGCAGACATTATACACATAATACTCTGATACAGTAATTCCTTTTGCTACTAAAATACTGAGAGGGGATACGTTTTATTAAGGTATTGAAATCTCAGGTTCAAAATTTAGTCATCACTAGATTTGTTTGGCTACCATGATACTTGCAATGCTGACTTTGAACAAATAATACATTTGAAAAGTTTGTTTCATTAAACTTTTATTTATTATAATATCCTATATTATAATTTATAATATAATTTATAATTGTTCTGAGCTTTTTTATCCCTCCTGTAAGCACATGTAGTTTAGATATTCAGTCATGTTATTTTAAATCATGAAAGACATGTCCAAAAACATCTTTTCTACTTAAAATATCAGAGGAAATAACCTATAAAACACAAACTTTATTTGGGTGTGTTTTTCCTTTTACCGCTATTAAATAGAAAGTATTTGCTATCTTAAAAAGCCTATTTTACAAAACTATTACCATCATTATAGACTGCAGCCTCATGAAATAATCCTATCTTTTCATCATCATAATATGAACGGTATTTTATGAGACTAAATGGATAATGATAGTGGTGGCATCCTGTAGAAGATTTTACCCATCCAAAATTGTTTGGTGCTTGTATACCACCAGTACACAAATTATAATTCTCTGTCCTTATTGAATTTATTAGTTATGACCAATAGCTGGCTTTGCAAGGAACTGCAGAGAAAAATAAATGATAAATTTCCAGAGGGGAGATAATATATTTATTATGTATGAACAGTTGTAGTTTAAAACATTAAAGCAATGCTGCTATAAAATGAAATATACAGAGAATTTGGTGCTTAACTAAAAAATAATGATTAAGAAAAAATAAAACTCTTAATCGTCATAAGTGTTAAGATAAATCTAGTAAAAAAAAAAAAAGGCCAAAAGGCTTTCAAATTAACACTGACTGAGAAAAATTGTGAATATGATTTCCATGTGCCATAACAAGTTCTGTGAAAGATAGAAATGGGAAAACAAAGGGAGGACTGAAAATTGAGACATATTTGCTACCTTTTTTTCTCTAAGTTACCAAAATATTTAGCTGTCTGGGATCCAGGTAGAAAACAACCATCTTGCTGTTTCTCTATCTCTCACCCTCTGCCTAAGTTCCTTAAATGAACTATAAGTTTTTGGTAAAACTATTCCTCTAAACAGGAGTGCTATAATTGAGCCCTTTGCGGATTTCTTCACTAAAGGAAACTAGTTCCGTTGATTGCTTTAATATTGCTAATATCTAGTGTAATTGTGCTCTTCTTACCTTTCCATTCACCATTTTTCAAGGAAGTAGTCAGTGCTTGCTCAGGAGCTCTTACTCCTCACTACTGTGGGTGTACATAATAAGTACCTGCTCAGGTATAAAAAAACTTCTGCAGAGTGGACTAATATCATAGAATCATAGAATCATACACGGCTTTGATCAAGACAATGAGGAAAGTGATTACATGCTACTTGGCACCACTGAAAAATATTATTATCTTCCAGTTGTACTTCATAATTACTTCACCACTGCTGAAACATTACATTACAAATATTCTGGGAGAATCTGGTAACCATAATTATCTCACTACAGTTCAGACAAGCAATTTTAGTCTCCAGTTGTAAAAGCACACTTACGTCTTGTCCTTATTGTAGAACAGTATTTTTAAGTTCTCTCTTTTTTTTCAGATTAATATTTCTCAGACAAAATAATTCAGTACCACTCTATTAAAGGTGTTTCAGCATTAAAAAAATAAAAGGGCAATCAAAATACAGACACAAAATACAGTGCAAAAGTTATAATGAAAGCTGGTTTTGTATAGGTGCCTTCCTTATATGTGACAAGTCACTTCTTCAAGCAATTTGTTTCTGAATTCTTATTACTGTATACATACCTTTTCCTATCTTTTCCTATTCCACATTGAATTTATCAGTTGTTGTGGCTTGGCCCACCTAGGACAGCAGCACCACGACAGTCCCTCGCTCAGTGCCCCCATTCACCCCCACTCTCGTTAGGATAGTGGAGGCCCCAGCGAAATGGGAGTAAAAAGATAAGCGAGGTTGTTGTGGATTAAGACAAGGGCAGGGAGGGCTCACTGCCAATTATGGTTCTGGGCAAAACAAACTCCAGTACTCGACTTAGAGAGGAAAGTAGGAAAGTTTATTCTACAAGAAACAGAATGGAATAAAAGCAAAAGGGAGTAGGATGATGAGAAAATTACAACCAGCACTTTAAGATCTCCCTCCCCCAT